>WWET01000064.1:133461-168188 GCA_011038615.1 Limnodynastes dumerilii | reverse complement strand
CGTGTCGCAGTCGCATCTCTGAATCACCCCCAAAATCTTGACAGTACTATAGAAAAATATAATAAACCACAATGCATATAATAGAAAATGTGATATTCCCAATATACGCTCTTTCCACCATGAAACTCATTTGAGAATTTAGAAATGTGGAGAGAATTATAATGGTTCTTGGGGCTGTTTTAATATATATAGTATAATATGTAATGTATTATATGATGTTATGTTACCCATCCTCTGTTAATGCATATCTCATTACTCCCAATAGTGACAACCCTACCTATTATAGCATTTCTCCACACCACTCCCACACATTACAGATATAACACACCTCCCTTTGCAGAACAATACCACTCTCCTCCCCCACATTTTACAGCCATTTCCCACACTGTCCATACACAATATGGCAACACCCTAGACTACTCTCAAACATGATACTTAGGGGCAGAAGTTGACCATTTTGGGACCCATAGCATTGTATGGGGGGCAGGGCCTGAATCCAGATTGGGGTGGGACCTGAGTCTGGATAGACTCAGGTCTGGATGCAATAACTGCTTCCACCTAAAGACAAACCCCCAAATATTACAGAACTATTCCACATACAGACAACCACTATACACAAACATACAACTTACAGAAATATACCCTTCCGACAACTACCATACACAAACACACTCTGACACACAAACACACATATTACAGAAATATCCCCCACAGACAGCACCCATGCACACACATATTAAAGAAATACCCACTATAATCAGTCCCTGCAAACACGTTACAGAAATAACCTCCACAGATAGACCCCTAACACACATATTACAGGAATATAGCCCTCTCCCACACACATTTTACAGAAATACCTCCTACAGACAGGCAGACACACACACACACACACACTTACAGTACAAAAATAAAATCTACAGAAAGGCCTGATAAATACACATATCGCAGGAATACTCCCTACTTGGACACACAACATACATGCAATACAAATGGAACTTATATTTTCTATAGTGCAGGACCGAAAGTGGATATAAAATGGACGTCCTGGTTTACCACACTGTTGTATACTGTCACACTTCAACAATAATGTAATTTTAAGGCCTAATTGGGGGCACATGAGAGCAGGGTCTTCAATTGCATGACTTATGCAAGACATTGCCTGAAGTCCCATCACCTGTCTATCAAGGAGGTGATCTATAGTGTTACTAAGGATGGGCAAAGATTGAGATCACAAGTCATTAAACCGCACCTATTCTTCTTATAATTATCATTAACACTTATTTATATATATGTATGTATGATGTACGCATGATGGGTGGGAATAGCCATTTAAACTGTACAGTAAGTGTTTGGTTTGCATGCAGAATACTTAAGGTAAGGACCTGGCCACAGATTAAAGCTCCATATGTAGGATTGCAGGAGAAATGCCCTGTTCTCCTGTATACAGAGTTTAGGATCACAAAATCCATATATTTGCCTCACAACAGAGCAAAACGTAAACATTTGCTTATTAAATCAGGATAAGGCCCTTACTTACTAATTTGTTTAACTTTTTGTAAGTTTTTACCTATTTCAATTGAAATGATCTTTGTTTTTACTGTGAACACTAGGCTGATTTAGTTACGCTAAGCAGGCTTCTAGCTGTTGAATAAAAGATTACTCCTTTGTAAAAACAACAATGTGGTTATCATGGAGTCCTGGTGTGAGCCTTTTTGTTTTCGATAAAACTATATGTTTTCCATAATACATAACCAGTGGGATCTCTAGTTTAACAGCTAGCATGAAGTTACACAAATATTGTTGTCTGGTATTTTTTTATGAATTGCAACAGTGTTTAAATTCCTTTTCATTCTTTAACGGTAATATAACAGGCACAGTAATGTGACAGTCATTGTGCTAGAGTTAATGAAGAGGAAAATTAGATTCCAACTTTAATTTATCTATTGCAGTCAATAGGATCTAATTAATAGCTGATTAATTGCTATGAGTAATATCTGCAATTTTCCTCTTGACAAACTTTATTAAATATAACCTAGAGACTATAATAACTTTTAACATTTTATCTTTGCAATTTAAATCTTGCATTTTTTTACATTTATTGTTAATTTTAATTTAGGTACAGATTACAGATCAGAAAACTGTATATTAAGAGATAGATGACTGTTAATGTGTAGTTAAATAGTTAATAGATTTACAAAAAACAGTTAATGCAAGTTATTAAGTTCTAAACTTCCAAAATAACTATAGATCTTGGCCTAGTTTGCCTGTGTTTTGGGAGCATAACAGCCAGGTATAGGTTTTTAGGGAGATATTTAATCTGGAATGTAGACAGGAATCAGCGCAAAGTTGTTTGATTCACATCTATTATTATAGCTGTCAGCCACCCAAAACTTAATGCTTCCTTATGGGGGCCTCTGTCATTGCGTCTTTAGGACATTGAAATGAAAGCCAATCCTTTGATGTTGGAGGTTAGGTTTCAGTAGAGCATATCTTGCCAATGATTCCACATAGTAACATAGGGTAAAAGCAGGTTTTTATTTTTAGATATGCGCGTAAAAGGGTTTAATAATGATCATTGTTAAATCTGTCATTTTGATTACTTTTTCTTTCTTACTAGATTTTATATAACAATAATATTTACAAATGTATAGTTTTTTACTTAATACTGGCTCTGTATAAGGTGAAAAAAAACTTTGAGATGATTTCTCCTGATTTCATAAATATTTGTCAATAACCATGAATCAGACTCATACCGTGTTCACACTAAAGCCCCGGCAAAAACCCAAGCCCCGGCAAAAACCCGGTTTTTTTAACCCGGGTTTTTGCCGGGGCACGCAGCAGAAAAGCAGGGAAAACCCTGTTCACACTGCAGCATAGACCCGGGAAATTCCTGGGTCAGGCCCGTTCACACTGAACGGGACTGACCGGGGACTCTTTGGTTCTATACTGCTAGACTATTGTATACCCCATTCTATTCTATAGTCTATACTATTGTATACCCTGTTCTATGCAATAGAATAGGGTATACAATAGTATAGACTATAGAATAAAACAGGGTATACAATAGTATTTACTACTCACCTGCGATGATCCTCCATGTTCTTGCAGGACTTCATTCATGCGATGCATGAATGAAGTCTTGCGCATGCGCAGGACCTCCGTTTCGGCTGGACCTGCAGTCAGCCGCGTTGCAGGACAGGTAAGTCCTGTTTCCTATTTTTTAAGGTTTTTTTTAAAATTAATTTAATGGTTTTCTTTATTTAAAACTTTTTTTTAATTTAAAAATGGGGTTTTTAAAGCAACAAAGCTGATTGGGTCTTTTTTTACTTCTTTCAGTGCGACCCGGGTTTAAAAAACCCGGGTCGCAACGTTCACACTGCCGGTGACACGGGTCAGACAGGGGAATAACCCTTGTTAAAACCTGTGTCTGATTCCCGGGTCTCTCGACCCGGGTCGCGGCAGGTGTGACCGTTCACACTGAGCCTCGACCCGTGTTGTTTGGGCTTGCCCCTGCAATATCCCGGGTTTTTGGCTCAGTGTGAACGGGGTATCAGAGATTGAAAATAAGAGGAAAGTTACTCCTGGGCAAAACAACGTTGATTTCAGGGGGAGTCAAATTAAATGTATTCTTTGCATGCACGGATATATATTTGACTTACTGCACACAGATACTGACCAACTTTACTTTTACACTGTTATTAGACTTGGGCCGGGAAACATCACCTCCACCTCTTATACTGTTTGCAACAGATGAAATTTGCCTCCCCTCGAATCTATGGTTTTGCCCAGGAGTAATTTTCCTCTCTTATTTTAAATCTCTGAATCTGGTCCCATGTTAGTAGAATCCTTACACATTGATAATATCAGTAGTATTTTATATTTCTTATATATTGAGCGCTGACCCCCGTGTTTTGGTTTTGGTTCTAAATTTTCATCGTAGTTTGGTTTTGGTTTTGTCAATAAATATAAATTTATTTATTTTTTAAATCATCTAAAATCATGTAAATTGTATGTATTTTTGCTCCAATAATAAGTATTTCAAGTCAAATTGCACCACCTCACAATATTATTTTCAACAGTGTTGCAATGACTAAAGTAAGTGACAGAGCAGCAGCATTAACACCAGGCAGTGATAAGGAATAGCGCACATCTATAAAAGATAGTGTGGCACAGCAGTGGAAGGTGGGCAGAGTGGCATTTTAATAAATTATCTGTATAGAATGTGTTTTTAATTTATTTAAAAAGAAAAAGTCTAGTAGAAAAAGTGTAAGTAAAGTAAGTTAGTGGAAGCAAGGAAAAGGCCAATCTAGTGAATAAGAAAATGAAAAACTTCTTGTTCACTCTTGTTTAAAAAGTTATGGATCATTTGATGGGTGTGAAATCTTCCCCTATTCCTTTAAATATGCTCTCATTTCCCCCATTCTCAAAAAATCTACTGACCACCACAGACCATGAAGCAGTCACTCCATGCATGTGTTTCAAGCCATTTTACGCCATTTACTTTGATGCTTGGCTATCTGTCTTCTCACCATTTTTGCTTATCTAGTATATATTCTCATGTGGTCAGTAGATCATGGATGGCTTAAAGCTGTGCCTAGAGACTGCCCTGCAAAAATGTAATGAAGTTAATCATGTGCTCCCATGAAGTTTGTGGTGTACCCGGATGAACAGCCAGTGGGGTACTGTGGTGGATTATGAAATCGCACAGTTGCAAGACCACTTTAGTGCATTTTCAAATTAAAGTCACTGACTCTATCTAGGTAGTATCATAGAAAGCATAGCTACAGACACATTTACCCCTGTAAAATCACAAGCGAGTGCCTTATAAAGCCTTCAAAACACATGAGAACAGTGCTCCTGAACCCGTCAATCACAAAAGGGCTGCAAATCACAAGACATCTCCTTCTGCAGAATCAAAAACCATGAGATTCGACATTTCTGGGAAAATGGTGTTTTGCCTCGATTTCAAATCTGAATTTGGTGGGAAAAACGGAGCCCTGCCTCAGTTCAATTCAGAACCCCAAAATTTGGATCTGTTGAATTTGGCATGATCTGAACTGCTCATCTCTAATGATTGATTGAGTGTGGAGGTGTTTTTCTATTTATGGAGCAGATTCAGTTGAGCACAATGACAGGAGTGATGTGTGCTTATCCCTGTCTATTACAGAAGCTGAACACCACATTTCCTTGCACCTCTATGCAATGTGCTGTTTCATGCTCAATTGAACATGTTCCTATGTATCTTATCTGTGTGCTTGTGGAATTAAAAATATCTAATAATTAAAGTAGCATTTATTTATTTATTGACAAGTTTTTATATAGAGTCGTCAGATTACTTAGTGCTTTCCAGAGAATATTTCACATTCACATAAGTCCTATTGGAGCTACAGTACATTCTAAGTTCCCTAACACAGATACACACACACACACACACACACACACACACAATAAATATTCATTATTTATTGTGGGAGGAAATTGGAGCACCCGGAGGAAAAAAAGCTTAGTCCAGGAATTGAACTGATGACTACTCACTGAGCCACCATGCTGCCCAGATCATTATCACACTGCCGAGTGGAGTGTGTGTGTGGAGTGTTAGTGTTGATGCTAATCCTATCCATTGCCCAATTTTACCTGTTTTGCCTAATATGCCACCATACTTTACCTGCAGTGCATGCAGTGCAAAATTTTATATGACCCATATTGTACTAAGTACCCATATTTACATAAGCATTTTTCCCATACCAATAATCTTATAAGTACATTTTTCCATCAGGGACAAATTATACACGTGCCACATGATGAAGTAGTAGTTATATATACATATATACATCAAGTTCAATACCTGATAACAATAAAACACAGTTCAATGATGTCTAATTTTACAATATAATACTAAACAGTTACCTACAATGGCCCAGATCCTGACCTACCTACGCTAGCGATTTTACACTAACCGCTGACGTAAAATCGCCGATTTGTATTTACTGCGCATGTGTGCGGCAGATGTTATGCCACGTAACGCTGAATGTGCGTACCATCAGCATAACTACGCACGAAGGGGCGGTTCATCCATACGACAGCCGTAGTTACACTTTGTTGGAGGAGGGAGGCATTTAAATTGGACAGTATGGGCCGGGTTAGGCCGCAACGTACGTTAATCCATTACGTATGTCAGTACTTACGCTTTGAAAAGTTAAGGTAGGGTTTGGGAAGCGTAAAATTACCAAAGTACGTAAGAGCGAGGGGAGCGCCTAGGGGAGTGCATAGAAAATACTCTAACGTAAATACGCTTGGCGATGAAACGTAACAAGCACTTAGGTCTGAATCTACCCCAATGTCAGTATTTCAATAATACTCAACTAAATTCCAAATTCACTAGGGTTTATTTATAACAATGTAATACCAATAACCCAAATGACATATACTTTTATGTAAAGATACTTAATTATGTGCATTGATTAAGCGCTTGATGTAATATTTCTGCTATTTTTTCCTGGGGTGAATATACAGGTAAACGTCCTTGTAAAACTGTAATGATGATAATAGTAATAATAATAGTAATGCTGTTGTGAATCCGGCCCTATGACATCAACACATAAACTGGGGGCCACATACGATGACTCTGAAGACCACCTATTGTTAATCACAATAATTGGCTGTAAAATATTTAAGTAGAATAATTTATTATATGTATTTCTTTGTGCTGTAAAATGAGCTATACTTACTCAGCTGAGATTGAGGCATAAAAGATATTCTCAAGTACCATTAGGATAAATTCTAAGAAAAAGTCTGCTCTCTGCTATTGTAAACATTGCATTGTGTTAGAAGAATGTTCTCTTGGCGAGTTCTTTGACTGTATGTTAATATTTGCAGGTGAAGGAATAGAAATGAAAATATGGTATTTTTTAATTTGGGCGTAAAGCCTGGGACATGGTTAAGAAATCAGAGGAAGTATTTTTACTAGCTACACTCATTTTTCGGAGTTCATTTTCACTTTTTGTCCTGGCTTTAAAAAAATGTTTGAAAATTCTACAAAATCTGTAAAGTTCAGAACCGATCAGCTAAAATGTCATGAACAAACACCCATCATTTCAGCTAGAATATTTGTCTATTTGCGTCAGTCACTAATGTATCTAGAAATCAGAATGACCTAAATACATAAACTGAACTGAAATTAAAGTAACTGAATAAATAAAATGAATTAGCTTTAGCAGTGATGCGGTTCAGTTACCAACACAAACAATGTCCCCATGACCCTGTTTACTTACTCCGCTTTTCTGGCACTTTGGGGTTTACAGTCATTGGTTGGCGGGAGCATCCAGCGGGCTACATAACGGTGTCAGCAAAAAGGCAGCCATGGTTTCAACTGTCAGAAAAACCAGTTAACTGAATTGTTGTTGTAAAAGACAAGGAAGTATGATTCAGTTGTATCTCCATCAAGAATCAGTGTAAATGTATGTATGCATCCATATTCCATTACTGTTTCTGATTTTTGCATTTGTTATTCTTATCTCTTTTGGGGGAGTACCAGTTACCCACCATAGAATCAGGATAAGTACTACTTTACATATCATGCAGATAGATATCCACTACCAATATTTTTCAATAATTATAAAATACCTTTTCTACATTTATCATTCAGCCCCCAATATATTTTATTAAATGTGCCCTCTGCCAACTGGTATTGCTCCCTGTACCAGTGGTTCATATCCCCTGTCCTAGAGTATCAAGTGAAAAACTCAAGGCAGCTATTATCTATATAATGGTTATGGGCACCGAACACATGGTGTTCCCAGGGCTATCTCTTCCACTGCCCATGATCCCACAAGTCTAGGGGCCCTTGAGTGCTGCTGCCCAGCCCCAACAGTCAATGTATTTTAAGCTGACTGTCCTGAAAATCAGAAGGCTGGCTGGAAATACAAGAAGTGGACAGAGGGGCTGGCTTGACACACAAAAAGAGGAGGAGTTTGGATGTCTGCTGAGACACACAAGAAGGGGCGAAGGAGTGAAGGAACACAGTGTGATAATAAAAGGGAAACATTGTGATAATAAGAGGCAGCAGTATGGTGAAGGGGCAGTGTTATGCAGGAGAACACAATGTGATGAATGATCATTTATATGTTGAAATGTTTTTGTTTTCAAAGCTTATAATGTTCAAAAATTTTGGTTACATTTTTATTCCTGTGAACCCCTGTGCATTGCATTTCTCATGGCCTACAATACTGTTAAGACGGTCCTGGGTGTTCCTCCAGTGTGGGTATCAAAAATATGGTTTACATTAAGCATTTATTTAGTTATTATCTTTCTAACTGCATTTATATTTGATTGCCAACTATTTTGCACCTTTGATAGAAAAGGCTAAAGGTGAGAACACAGTCTAATATTTTGTAATTTTGCTCATATATAAACTATACAGAAGTATGTGCCATTTGTAAACATGTTTCTGACACTTTATGTAAACTTAAAGGCTATGGCCCGTATTTAGAGTACTGGACGTTTAACATATATGTCCAGTGTTTAGCGATTTTTACTACTGCGCATGCGTAATTTTTTTACATAATCTACGTATCTTTTTCTTATGTAGATTGCATAAATGCAGTCTTTTTGACCGCATTTACACATTGTATGTTAGTAAATCTAGCATAATTTTTTATTTGAATACAATGAGTTTTTAAGAAATATTAGCCACACTTCCCTCCCAAAACTTTAGAATCTGAAAATAATCACTTAATTGAATTTTACTATTCAAGATACTTGTAAATAGACTTTTATTAATATACACAGTAGTTTAATGTGCATATATGTATACATCTTTTATTAATGGATTTTACCTATTTACTATATGATAAAAGTATTTAAAAATATGTAACTTGTTTTATTTTAGAACTATTGTAATATATGTTTCTTGTAAACACTTACTATATAAAACAATGCTTATTTAACTTTACTGTTGTCTCTTTTGTTTAGGCTTCAATATTACCTCCATAGATGGCATGGGTAACCTACAAACTTTTCACTGCTCTGCTACTGCTGCAATATAATGTATCATCAGAAGATGGTGAAATACGATCAAGTAAGAAAATCTTTGATATGAGTATAACTGCAAAATGTTGTTTTGTTCCTTTTTTACCCTCCTTTTTTCTTTACTTTCTCCCTCTCATTCTCCCACAGTTGGTCCTAAGTTCCTTATAATGGTAGTTATGTTAGTAATACTAACGTAACATCTGCGTGCATAAGCGAGAAAACAGACAGACCTGTAGATCCGGTCCACAGTCTTTAAGCTTTTTGCTTTCTCTCCCTCCCTTTTTTAAATGTACTCTTTTACACGACTCGGAATTTATAGTCACTGATTTAAAAAAGGATGGACAATGAGGGTGGTCTCTGATGTGTTTAAAGTAAGTCTGGAAACACTTAGGACCATATTGCTTCTTCTTAAGCACGGTCTTTTCCGAAATAACCTACTACGCATTCATCTAGAGTTTGATAATAACAGCAAAAAAGCAGCACAAGTTTGCAACTGGACCAAGGACAGTACATTTTTGTTATGTTTATGTCTTTTGAATGTAGGCAAAATTGTTTGCTTTTGCTTATTGCACACAGCTTCATTTTATACTGACTATCAGGGCGGCAGAAAGAAATGTTACTCTTTTAAGTCATTTTGGTCACTCCGAATTACTAGTCATGACATTCTGGCACCATTAGTTCACATTTAAATCTGTTGTTTGACCAAGCATGCTTAAATTGGTGCTATTCTTTTATCCATTATATGAATAACCTTAGGTAACATTGCTGAAATATCAGCTTACAAATATTAATGCTGAAGCCTAAGCAATTATTTGAGCCAGATAGCATTTACAGATGCTGGTAAAATGTGAATAGAGGTGATATTCTTAAGTTTCCCTTGTGAATTTGACACCTCCTTATATTGAGAGTGTTCTAGAATTTTATTTAGGGCATTTCTTTTCTTATATCTGGCCTTAATGTGTTGGCAATTACATCTGATGTTTCAGATTACCGTTTTCCATCTCAACCCTGTCTTGCACTTCTAAGATTTTATCCTATTGGAAAAGTCTCCTCTGGAAGATATGAACATTCATTTTCAGTGACACAGGTCCCTGAAATTAGATCATTTTATAGTGTTGGTTATAGGTAACAAAATGGTAAAGGTATTTCTATAATTGATTATGGTTAGTAAGTCCTTTAGTATATTAGCTTCACCAACCAAACTCTGGAGAAATATCTTTGATGTTTAATAAAAATAAAAAATATCCAACAGATAACCTATCTCTAATCAACATGTTTTGTGTATTCTATATGCTAACTGTGCAGTAGACAACTTAAAAATATAGATGCGCTACGTACACTGTAGCCAAGCTGGTCAATAGCGATCTCTGCAATACCTATGCCAAGTACACAAGTTGGCTAGATTACCTGGTCTCCCTATACGATAAACTTAAACACTTACAATTGCATGAGTCAGCTCTACTGTTATTAGTGCACATGCGCTTGCCAGATGTTACACATTGGATCTACTTGCGTATGGAACTTAATGTCAGAATGAATCATCTCTTTATCTACCAAAGGGTCTGGAGGCTTTGGGATATCACACCTAAAGGAAAAGCAGACATTTGCATTCCAGAAAATGATGACTTTTATGAGCAACATGTTCACTTTTCCTTTTAGAAAGGTTTATACATCTATTCCCTTGAATTGCTTAAGTCAGCAAAATACAGAAACTTGTGATCATTGAAAGAGTTTGTTTTGGCCAAATATAATATTAATGGTAATGAGGGAATTATTTAGTGTTCCCCACTGCCATGGTATGACTTTCTGGGTTGCAGAGAGTCCAGAAAAAAGACAAGTGGTACCCCTTAGGGTCACATGTCCAATGGTGAGACTGCCACTGAATTTCCATAGAATGTACAAGAAATCTATCACTGAGGCTTCTTGTAGATTTAGGTTGTCTGCATTAATTTCATTTAAACTGTCTATGCATGTGTATATTTACACATAATAAAAATATGATGGGTAGATACACATTCACCGCTTGGCTAAGTTCCCACAAACAGGAAACTAACCATGATAAAGTAAAGTTAATAAGGTTGGGGTGATGGGGTTGCTGCAGAGAGGGCCACGGTGACATAATGCACTGTATAGTTTGACAAATGATGACTATCTTGGTGATATATTTAAAGATGAAACATACAATGGAATAACCACAGAACATTACCAATGTTGCAATATTTTGAGCTCACAAATAGTTATAATCTTGTGCAAATATACTTCCAATAATATTCAACACATAAAATATATTACAATGTTCTATGTGCCAGATCTCCATAATATATTTATTTTCAGACTGATCTGAAGCATGTTTTCATCTCAGTGTAAAACATTACTGTAAAGAATGTATGTAGGAATGTAAGCATAGACTTGATGACTTAACCTTACAGTCATGAATGTAAAGTGTTTTACAGTGCATCACCACAGGGCTCTTGCCAAAGTGTGAGATAGTAAAGCTAATTAAAGAAAGAAAGTACTTTTTAAGCATACATATATATTACATACATATTATTAAATAAGGGTAAGTGTCCTCTCTAGGTACTATTGTTTGGATACTAAAATTGTTAATATATATATTTAATAAATCACACAAACTAACCCCTGTTAAATATATAATAACCCTATATTTATGTAGTTTACACTGAACTAGTAAACTGCCTCAAATTAACATCCCTCCATACATTTGCACCCCATTAACATACTAGTCACTAGCCATTAATCCTTGTCTCCAGCAATGACGACTTCTCCCCTGTGGCTCTGTGCAGCAGGGGCATAACTAAGGTGAGAAATGTAGAGCCTAGGCGCTGATCGATACCCAGCTGATGGGGTGTCATTGGTGCTATGCAGGCACACACCCAAGGTGAAGGACACACTACTGTGCATATATGTAAATCTCCCATGGTTTGGACATTTTTTTTTCCAACTGTAATTTTTATTGAAAGAATTTCCAAGGTGTACATCTAAAATTTCAGCAGATAAAATACATATACAAAACAGGATAATAATGCTTGAATCCATAAAGACGGTGGAAACTTCTCATACTTTTATAATAATGAAGAGGGAGGGAGGGAGAAAAAACAAAAAAAGAGAAAGGGGGGGGAAAGGAAAGGTACAAAGGAGTAAAGGGGAGAGGAGAGTGGGGGAAGGGATGTAGGAATGGAGTAATAGAGAAGGTAGACAACCTTGCAAACACATAAAACTATTTGAGAACGGTATACAATGTGCGACAAGGATACACATCACTATTATAGGTGAAGAAAGTAGCCCCATTAGAAAACACCATAAAGCTAAACATATACAGTTAGATATCCAGAAATGGCCGTGACGATTCCAGAAGTTAGATATCCAGCAATGGCCGTGAAGGGGCAATTCCAGAAGATATTTCTGGAGGGGGAGAAGCGGTAGCCGGGTGCTCTGGAGATTCACATCCAACTAGAGTCCTAGCTGGGGCCTGAGAAGGGTTATTAGCCAGGTACTCTGCCCAGAGAAACCATTGCATAGCAGGAGCCGAGGGGGAGGTAGAGTATGGGGTGTCAATAGTTTCCATATTGTAGTGGAAGTTCACTTTAGCTACTACTTTGGCAGCCGAGGGAGGAAGAGGGGATTTCCACGCTTGGCCCAATGCAGCTTTTGCTGCTGAAAGTATATGACCTAGGACGTACCATCTGTCAGAGGGAATATCAGATGGAAAGAGGTGTAGTAACGAGACTTCCGGGGTGAGGGCGATCTGTAGCCCACACACCTTTGATGTTAGCTGTGAAATTTGGTCCCAAAAAGGACGAATAGCCCCACAGGACCAAAAGATATGAAAGATATCTCCTCGTTCCCCACAGCCCCTCCAGCAGAGATTCGATTGTGTAGGCCAAATTTTGTGTAAACGCACCGGGGTAAAGTATATGCGGTGGAGAAGTTTTAACTGTCGCTCCGAGTGGTCAATACACTTGGTAAATTTAAAGGTCGAGGAGTATATTAGTTCCCACTGGGTTTGAGAAATCTCCATTCCGAGATCTCGCTCCCACTCCACCTGACTCTTAGTTTTGGCTTCAGAAGGTTCCGGAGCCAAAATCCCATACCAGAAGGTAATCATTCTCCGTAGAGGTGCGTTAGACAAACGGGATAGAAAAGGTTCAGACAGAGAGGATATCGGCGGGCCTCGCTTTCTAATGCTTTCACACCAATGCGTCAGTTGAAGGTAGGGAAACTGTTCTCTCGGAGAGAGTGTAAACTCCTCTTGTAGCTGAGTAAAAGGGCGTGGGGATGGGCCCTGGAGAATTTGTTGCAGGGAATGAAGACCTTTAGAGATCCAATTTTTAAAGCTAATATGAGGAATAAGTTTTGAAATGGCCATCAGGGAGATGTTGCTAGATGGGAGAGGGAAGAAACGGTTCGGAACAACGCTAGCATCCCATACTCTAATTGCATGGGCTATGCTCATCAAAGGGGGTTTACCCACTGGCCTCAGAGGAAGGGGAGTCCACAGAAGGTCCACAGTGGGAAAAAAGGAGGGGAGAGACTTTTCCAGATCCACCCAGGGTTTGCATCCCACAGGTAGAGTCCAATCACGAACCTGAGCTAGAATGCAAGCTTCTTGATAGCGAAGAAGGTCAGGGAGCTCCACCCCACCTATTTTTTTGGGCCTAAGTAGACACGAATATGCCAGGCGAGGAGGTCTCCGTCGCCAGACGTATGCTGTCATGATTGAGCGCACTTTATTGAGGAGTTTACTCGGCAGAAGATAAGGAATAGTGCGGAAGTAGTATAGAAGTTTTGGCAGTATTGTCATTTTGTAGGCAGCGATACGACCCAACCAGGAAATCTCAAATCGCATCCACCCATCGATCAATTTCTGCAATTGGGCAAGTAGTGGGGGGTAATTGACCTCAAATACCTGGGTTATGGAGGCTGGAATTTTAATACCGAGATACGACAAGGAATCTGTTTTCCAAACATAGGGGTATCGTCGCTGTAATATAGACACCGTTGTCTGGGGGACATTAATTGGAAGAGCCTCAGTTTTAGAGGAGTTAAGTTTATATAGGGATGCCTCGCTAAAGCTTTTTAAAATAGAGTGTAGGGAGGGAAGGGAGGAGAACGGACGGGAAATAAACAGTAGAACATCGTCCGCAAACAGACAAATCTTATGTGATTGCTGAGCTAAAATGAGGCCCGGGAAGGAAGTATCTGAGCGAATCTTAGTCGCTAATGGCTCCATGGCTAGAGCAAAAATTAAAGGAGACATCGGGCATCCTTGGCGAGTGCCGTTCGAAATTAGGAAGAGAAACTGGAGAGAAAGCCGTTACAGAACACTCTGGCATTGGGTGATGTATATAAGGCTAATACTGAATGTAAGAACGGGCCTTGAAGGCCAAATCGGCAGAGGACCTCCCGCATAAAGTCCCAGTGAAGTCGGTCAAAGGCCTTCTCAGCGTCTAAGGACAGGAGAAGGCCCCTATCACCTGTGGCTGAGAGCAAGTCTACTACGTCCAAGACTCGCCTAGTAGCATCTGATGCCTGTCGATGGGGAATGAAGCCCACCTGGTCTGGATGAACCAGCTTGGATAGGAATGGGGATATGCGATTCGCCATCAATTTAGCAAATATTTTTAAGTCTGAGTTCAAGAGGGCTATGGGCCGATAATTTGGACATTTAGTGGGATCTTTGCCCGGTTTAAGGATAGTGATTATTCTTGATTCTAACATCTCGTGGGGGAACCGCCCACCATCATGAATCTCATTAAACAAATTGGTTAGCAGTGGGGCTAGTTTGTCCACAAAGTGGATATAGAATTCATTGGTAAATCCATCCGGACCAGGGGACTTTCTTAAAGGGAGAGCTTTAATAACCTGAGTAATCTCCGCTGGAGTCCACGGGGAGTTCAGAAACGAGACGTCCTCCGCCGATAGGCAAGGGAGTGGGAGACCGTTTAAAAAGGAAGCAATAGAAGCTGGGGTCGGTTGAAACATGGAGTGATCCACTCTAAGGTTATATAGTTTAGTATAGTATTGGGCGAACTGCTCCGCAATGTCACATGGGTTTAAGAGTTGGGTCCCTTGATCTGTAGATATGCTTTTAATTACGGACTGGGCCCGTTGAGCTCTCAATTTACGCGCTAAGAGTTTACCAACTCTGCACTGCGACATTTTTTTTTATCATTATTTACGTCAAACTACAATATTCTTTTAGTCTGTATTAATACTGACTCTGCCTCTGCATTGTTACACACTTTAAATAGTACAGCCCTTTAGCCACCATATACAGTGTGTGAGATAGAATGATTGGGTGTTTCTTGATTGAACATTAATAATGAATACATTTCCTTTGCCTCTGCCTTTATTTGTATAATAGTGGGGCATTTTTCAAATTTACCTGGGCTTCACCAACTCTAGTTAGGCCACTGACACATAAACTGACTCTGAGATCTGGATGGTAAACACCAATGTAAATAGATCCCGCTGCCACCCTGCTTACGTGATGTGCACATGCTGCACCATTCTGTCCCGCTAGATCTGTGATGGAAGAAAGCTATACGTGTACAAAGCATAAAACAGCTCCTTTTAAAGTCTGGACCTAGTCCAATGACTTTGGCTAAGGGGAACAGCAAAGGGATAAGGAATTTCAACTGCATAATCATTTTAAATAAGTAAATAAGTTACCTAGCCTGACAGCTGCTTCTATGAATTCCATTTGGATCCTATGATAGGTTCAATATTGAGGAAAACATTATCTGGTTGTCTTGTTTTAATTCAAATGCACAAAAACTAATTTTCCTCTGACCGCATATGCAAAAACGTTGATGTGAAGTCTTTAAACACATACTATACTTTCAAATTGTTTGGGCAAATATTTTTATTACCTAGTTGTTTAATTGCATATCATAATAAGTATTACTATGATTGCATAGTTATAGTAGTAACTGTTCCTGTGATTAAATAGGCTTTTTAAATATTTTTTTTTTTATTTCAGGTCCAAAAGTATTAGATTTTGTTTTTCTTCCCATTACAACATATATTGATTTAATGTTTTTAGTGCATAAAGTGGCAAAGCAAAATGAACATATAATCAGATTAAAACAGTTATAATTTGTCGTGTTTTATTAAATAAAGACACACATATAAGTACTGGTATTGCCTACATTTAAAAAAAATATGTTATTTTTCTTCATCTTTTTTTAGGCTGCAGAACTGCCCCAAATGACTTGGTTTTCATCCTAGATGGCTCATGGAGTGTGGGTCCTGAAAATTTTGAAATACTTAAAAAATGGGTGGTTAATATTACAAGCAACTTTGAAATTGGACCCAAATTTACTCAAGTAGGTGTGGTTCAGTACAGTGATTACCCTGTTCTTGAAATTCCACTTGGCAGACATGAGTCTATTGAAGATCTTATTGGAAGAATGCAAACTATTGAATACCTAGGTGGGAACACACGGACTGGAAATGCAATCCAGTTTGCCGTAGAAAATCTCTTTGCTAGATCTTTGCGACCCTTGACCAAAATCGCCATTGTTTTAACTGATGGGAAATCTCAAGATGAAGTCAAAGACATAGCTGAAGAAGCGAGGCGGAACAAAATTACTCTTTTTGCCATTGGTGTAGGGTCCGAAATCGAAGAAAGCGAATTGAAAGCAATAGCAAATAAACCATCCTCTACATATGTGTTCTATGTGGAAGACTACATTGCAATATCAAAGATACGTGAAATCATGAAGCAAAAGCTCTGTGAAGGTAATTTTTTTTGTAAATATAAAATAAAAAAATGTTTTAATTAATCATGTAAAACTATTTTTTTTTATTATTATGTTTCTAATTATATATCCTCCTGCAGAAAATACAACCAATTTCCTTATAACGGTTCTGTTAACTACAATCATCTTATTAGTGATCTCTGGAACCTTAATGGTTCTAGCTGCAGACCTCTACTGAACCTAAGATATTGTGGTTTATGGATGGTATTATAAACCCTATGTAAGTCCAAATAGTGTCTTGTATTCTATCAGCCCTTAGTGTTACCTACACGTACCCATTTTCCTTTTTTGCTCATCATATTTGGCTTAAACTTCCCAGAGTGGATAAAGAAGGCAGATAGGCAAGTCTTGCATGATGTTTGCCATTCCAGCTTATTTCTTTCACCCTGTATAGAGGTAACTGAATTAAAATAAAATATTTGTATTACTCTTTAAAATGTTTATTCACATTGACAAATAAAAAGGATACCACTAGTTTAACCAATTACACTTGGACACTTTAATATTATTATTGTTTATTTATAATGCATCACAAGTTGTCTGCAGCACCGTACAAAAGACAACAAAGTACAGTAGAAACACACAGGGCAGGAAAAGACAGCATAGTACAGTATGAACACAATTTGAATATAAAATGAACACATAACAAATAAAAGTAAAATAAAATGAAGCGATAGAGGTGCAGTGAAAGGTAGACAGGGCAAGTGAAAGGGGACCACCAGGAGGGGAGGGAGTATAGGATAGCAGAGGGGAACAAGAGGAAGTGAAGGGAGGGGAAGTGGAGGAGGAGGTAGGGTCAACACTAGGATGGTGGGCCCTGCTCATGTAAGCTAACAAAGTGGGAGGGTTATAGACTAACAGAAGATGATGATGATAGGAGGGGTGGACTGCTGATGTGAGCACAGGAGGAAAAGAAGGAGAGAAGGGGATATATGTAATGGGTAGTGAGGAAGTTAAGTGAAGCAGGGATAGGCTAACCTGAACAGGTGCGTTTTTGAGCGAGCACTTACGCATATATGGACCCAAAAATAGAACTTTCATCATGTCCCTAGCCATTTTTCCTCTTGTGAGGAAAAAACGATCACATTCCTGGAAATGGCCACATACTGTAGCTTCTCAGTTGTTATTTCAACCACTGTGGTCCAAACAACCCAAAGACAAATGTGCAGACAATAATGACTAAGTACTGGATCCAGTCTTTGCAAGCGGAAAAAGGCCTGCATTTAGTGACTGCAGTAAACTTCAAACATGGATCTGGATCTTCAGAGTCCAAAATTCAATGTGGGAAGTCGTTCCAATAGTGGGTGGGATGGAGCAGAAAGCGTACTTTATGTATGCAAGTTGGAAGGGGAAATCTATTTAAATATGCAATAAGGACATCCTTAGACCCTATACAGATTTCCAAGCCATCTCCATTTTACATGAGGGCAGTTGGGTGAGGGGAGTCACCTTCCCTCGTTCGCACAGACAAAGGATACATTGGATATTCACTGCTGCTATACTCGGTGCTCCGAGCGAAGCAGAAATAGAGGTCTGAATCCGGTTCTAAATGCCTAAGTGCCTACAAGATACTGTTTTGTCAGCATTTCTCACAGGACACACAAAGAATTTCCAAAACTTTTATCAAAACTTAGAGTTTTTGAGCATTATACATGAAAGAACAGCCTTGTGTAGGATATTGTTTTTGAAAACCAGATGTTCCCTATGGTAGCCTGGGAGGCTATCACATTGACTTGCTGATCCACAATCCCGCATGTACGAGAGTAGGGCACTCCCCCCTGCTCTCCTACATGCAGATTGTGAATCTGCCAGCACGACCCTACCTTAAGTATTCCGCAAGGAAGAACCTATGAAGCCTTTACGGTACAATTTAAACACTTATACCCACCACTCTTGTGTATCTCCTAAGTATGAGGGGTAGGCACGTTCTGTTGTGGAGATAATAGTACTGGTCTGAATCCGGGCTAAAGACTGAGGAGCTTTTAAACTGATATAGGAATAAATGAAAAATGCACAGCAAGAAGAATTATTTGCTTTATACTACTAACAAAGATGAAATAAAGTTGCATATTGTTCCTATTATTAGAAACGTCAATACATAATTATACATTTCAGTTACAATATAGGGTTTAGGTTTATGTTTATAAAGTAAGCAAAAAGAAAGTCAACTGTACAATATTGTGATGACTGTACTGCCAAACATTGCAAACTAGAAAAATAAATTTGCAAGATAATCATGTGAAATTGGCTCACCATATGTTAAAGGTAGCACAAGAATGACATCATTTTTCTATTTTGTAGTATTTTTATAAATAGCATTTTTTTTTTAAATCTGCAGAGCATATGTTTCATAATACAGACAAAGAGATATGTGTGAATAACATAATAGAAAACTAGTGAAAGAAAGATTTACAGTATTTATTTGTTTAGTTATTGCTATTAATACAATTATTATAATATTTTTTTTTAAACAACCCTTTTTTAATGAACAAAATGTTATGAAAGATATATGGGAGTTTTAGGCCTGTAATCTATAAATGGATGTACATTGCTGATTCTAGTTTTCTTCAATTTAGCAATTTAATTCCTGTAATCAGATTAAATTCTTCATGCTGCTGTAAGAATTCCTATGAACTTGCTGAATACAGGTTGTTGTTCTTTCTTTGCCAAGATCCAAACTGGAAGCACACATACACGTGTGCCAGAGATAAATAATCAGAACAAAAATGTATTTTGACTTTAGTTGAAAGCGTCTGAAAATAAAAAAAATTATAGTTAAATTTAAAAGTGATTGTTTTTCACAAACCCAGCAAAATAAAAAGTAATGACCAATAAACTTCTCCTGGTAACCATGGGCCTGATCCAAATCTCCATGCATGGAGGTCTGTGTGTCCACATGTGAGAGGGGAGCTAACACCTCTGCCTCTCGCCTCTTACGTATGGAGTTCTGGACACTTACATGTAAAGTACCCTACTTTAAATTCTCCACACGGATCTACATCTGTCCACCCACTTTTATTAATCTGCATCCCCCTGGCATGTGGATTAAGGAGTGATGTGTAGCGTAGCGTAAGATCTGACATGTGCATGTATGTAATTTTGTTGTTACTGATTTAGGTCCCCCCAGGTAGGTTTAACCATATGTCACTTCTTTTATATGCAAAATAAGCATTGCTGTAACAGAGCATGTTCATATATTGCTACAAATGTAGAACTGTATCCTGTTAGGCAGATTTTTATGTAATCAGATACCTGAGCAAAGCATTTGCATTTATGCACTAACCAGACTATCTATGCAGTTGTATTTTAACCTATAAAGTGGTTTAATATCCAACATCCAGGGCTTACTTTACGTTTTCTGACTCAGTCATGTGGAAATACACAGACAACTAGTCCATAAAGAACATCTCCTTTTAAGTTCAATAGGATATGTACTTTCTTTTATTTGTGATACCTGATTCCAGTATTATGTTAGTGCAGTGGAATGTTTCTAAATGTTTTCAATGTTTCTAAATGCAGCAAACAAAAGGCAAATGCAAAAATAAGTCCAAATGCACTTACAGTGAAACAGCAAATGAAAGTATATACAACTTGTAGTAGGTCATGCGGTCTTTAAGACTGCATATATGCAATCTACGTAACCAAGCCATATGTAGATTACGTAAAATAGTTACTATTATCAGTAATTTAAGGACGTATGTGCAATACGTCCGGGCTGTGAATCCGGCCCTATATAAGAATATATATCTCTCTTGCTTTGCATATGTATGCATAATATATATAATAATAATAGCCAAATTTTTTATTTTATTTTAATTTTAAATGACCAACCCACTGAAATTAAACATACCGCTATATCATTTGTTAAAATGTTATTTGTAGTATTCTTCTTATCTTTAAATTCCCAGAGATTGGAATTCCAAATCTTCCTTTTAGTTCAAATATAGGAATAACCGGATGTAATTTATATAAGAAATTAAAAACTTCATTAGAAATAATTCTGTCATCAAATGCTTTCATAACATTATTTTCAAGGACTCTAGAAATATAATTGTTGGAATATAGGAAAGAGGTTTGTAGACAGATGTATTATTTGTTGATAGTAGGAGGCGTCCATGACTACAACCCCTCCACCTTTGTCTGCTTGGCGTATGACTATATTAGAATCTTTTCTTAATTTTGTTAAAGCTTTTCTTTTACCCCGGGATAAATTTCCCTTCCCTAAATTTCTTAGATGGTCACTTGTTGTATTACACGTGGTTCTAAACTCTTTCAAAGTGGTGTTATAAAACACTGAAGGCTTTATAAAGAACACTTCCTACCTCCTGATATTGAAGGGTGGAGTTTCATCCAGACTCCCATGAGATTAACCCATTCAGAACATGTGGCTTTTTATCACCATGCCACAGTTGGGAATTACGTAGTCAGGGGTGGAACTACCGGCAGTGTAACCAGTGCACAGAACCATGGTCATGAAGATGATGGCTCCTGCAGTCTCCGCTGCACCAGCTACCACATTGCCAGGGGCAGATTTTCCACAGGGGGCATGTGGCAACATGAAATCCAGGCCTTACAATTTAATCTCCTGTTTCACATAGACTTTGTTACAGTGCTCAGGCCAGTAATAAAGCAAAGTAATACTAGAGCTACTGGCTTTGGACTCTGGATGAAGCATCTGTGAAACATTTGGCTCTAGACTCTGGACAAAGCTTCTGTGAAACCTTTCAGCTTGGAAATTTTATGATAGGATCCATGGATTGTAAGTCTGCATGGAAGACTGGATGCAGCGCAGAGCTCCGAGTGCAAAGGAATCACTGTCTCCCAAGTCTTGATCTAATCCTTTAATTATTAATTGATTTAAAAACATATTGGGGCGGATCCAGAATTATTAAAGTCAGGGGACTTATGCACATCGGCATATATGCACGCCAGTTCTTACGCAAGTATACCTTTTAACGTACAGATCTCAGTTCCGTATGTTAGAAGTTACAATGAAGGGGCTGACCATTCATTTATGCATACAAATTAAGGGTCGGGGGTGGGAACCACCAGTTACGCATTGATCCGTGTCCGAACAAATGCAAATCACTCCCGTGCACCCCCCTCTTCCTTTCGTAAGTTTAGACCCCCACACATAAGTAAAGTGTCCGGGTGTCTGGATCCAGCCCATTGTTATAAAGTTTTATACATCTGTGTTTCTGATTTGTTGCTGAACAGGCATGTTCTAGAACAGGCATAGGCAACCTTTAGCGCTCTAGGTGTTGTTAATCTAGAACTCAGCATACTTTAACAGCATAGACATAGGTTATATCTGGTGAAACATGAGGGGAATTGTAGTTTTACAAGATCTGGAGCGCCACAGGTTGTTTATACCTTTTCTAGAACTAATTTGCTTATAGAGTTGAATTTCATTGCTTTACATGTGTTTTAAAATTGTGCAAATTGATTTATACTGAAGGAACCTTGAGATATTTTTGTTCTTTTTAAGACTCACAAAACGAATGTGACAGGTGCAGTAATATATTAATAGTTGTATTTTTCCCCCAAAATCGTCTGATAACTGCACTGCTACTCCTGAATGTTTGTCCCTTGTAATGTAATGAAAATTGTATGCATTTAAAGGAACACAGAAAATGCTGTCAAAAGCATTAACACTTAAATAATTTATTTTCTATATTTATAGACTGGTCTTATTACATTTGCCATCATATTTTTAAAGAAAATGTTTTATTAGAATTATTAGAACAGTATTTCCTCTACCCTGAGCCAGAAACTTAAACAGGACATAGGCATTTCTCTAGTTCCAACGGAATGTGCCAAATATTTCTTTATAAAGTTTTTCTGAAAGACATTTCTGCATACATTGGGGAATGCCAATTTTATATAGAAAACATTTGACATCATTTGGATACTTAAGAAGGTTGCCTTGTATGAGAACTTGGAATTTTCTGAACTTTGTCCAATAACTATTCTAAGGATCACATATGACTTCAAGACAGCAATCCAGTGAGTTATACAGGCTGTCCACAATGTCCACAGTGAAGTAATTCAGTATGCTTTAGTGTAATAATCATAATCCAACCAGAGTAATAATATATTTGTATTGTATCAATCATGTAAATAAAATTGCATAATGAGTATTGAGTCTCCAAAACTACAAACTATTATAAAAAATCATATACGTATTTATAAATGTTTATTGTTAACAGATTTCTAACTAATATACCTATATTAAATTTTAATAACAGAACACTAGTACGTACTAATTGGCACGTATGTTATGTAGCTGCCATTATTATCATTTCAAAGACTTCATAAATGCTGCTGCAGATTACTCCACATTGTGAGAGAAGCCGGCAAGTACAATTATGTCTTATGACCTTCAGTGAGCATCTGGTCTGCTGTTGGTCAGAGATGCCCATGCACAGCTACCCCTATACCTAATGTGTGTTTCACTTACTGGCTTTCTCAATGTACGGGTGGAGCTATAATACCTGTTACTTATGCATTATTGGTATATTAAAAATGATTGAAATAAACGAGAAGAAATCCTAGTAAAGATCTATGTAGATCAAATAGGTATTATGGACCGGTTCTAAACCTCCGCAAAAAGGGAGTTCTCATGGGTAGCCTCATTCTGCCTGGGGCCTATAGGGATAGTTCAAGGTAAGGCCTATGGCCAATCCACCCCTGGTTCCAAATCTTATCCAAAACATACAATGACAAATTATTTTGTTCTGTTCATTTTCAAAATGTGAAACATGTATTTCTTAGATGTAACATGATTGTCTCCACATAAGCTTCTCATAAGGTAAGGTACCTGTGTGCACTTAATTGCTTCCAATAAAGAATTCTGCGTATTAATATTTACGTTATTGATTTTCAGTGAACAATATATTTTGTTACATTATTTTTTAATTAAATAGGTTATCCAGATCCTCCCTTTTCGGAAGCTGTTTTTGGGGACAGTAAAATAAAAAAAGGTATATACTGCACAGCTGGTTTGTTTTTCCGGGAATGTGCATGAACACATTTTGGCTTATTTAATAACTTACAACTTACAAGTGCAAATCTGATGCTGAATTGTAAGTGTAAGATATGAACCTACTTGTTATAAAGTGCTATTATAGTTTTGAGGAGCATATTGGACTTCATCCAGAGTCTGAGAGTAACAGAAATAAAGTTGCAAATGTAAACCTGGGAAAAACTATGTTAAACTGCAGCCAAATATAAAATAATGTTATAAAAACAAACAAAATGCAGAAGCACTTTATAGCCTGCATCAAATGGTAAAGTGTTTGGAGGTCAGGTTCTGTATAAAGCTCAACTAAACAGATAATCAAACAAATAATTTTAAGCAAAGTATAATAGAACAACAACTAGATTCAAAAGATTCTTGTGTTAAATAACAAAAAAAAAATCTAAACTAGCAATTATTAGTAGTCTCAAATACTGTAGTAATAATACAATTTTAACTGTGGCAGATCCTTTAGGAATGACTAAATACAAACAAACAAACAAATACATGTACAAAAAATATTTATTACAAACAGCAGTCACCTAAAAATTATCTTAAAAACAATTATCTATGTGGGATAAATAAATAAACCACTTAAATACATTAAGCACAAAAACACTAAGCACAAAAGTCACAAAAAGGACAAAGATGTAAAAGTCTGTTTAGGCAATTAGTGTAGGAAAGCCACAAAAAATGATTAGGATGACCAGCCAAAAGTAACGCAGCTTGTTCCAGATTAGATATATTACAAAGAACTCTGCTAGAAATGCTTAGCTATTTCCAAACAGGTGTACTTCTGAGAATGTTAATGTTAGGATTCAGTTAGTGGATAATTGTAATGTAGCTTTGGTTGCTGTAAACTTGAATACACTGGGCCTGTTCCAGACTTAATAATGACAGCTAATTTATGCACGCTGCATGCGGAAATCTGACTGTGGGAACACACTGCGCATGAGCGCAGCAGATGTTATGCATCATTACTCTGATCATACATAACTCTGTATGATAGGGTGTGGCATCCCTATGCAAGCCGAATATACACATTGGGCTGGATCCAGACCTTGTTAAATGCTTGAACTTAGTTACACCTGGGCTAAACCATGTTGAATTCAGGGGGAATTAAGTTAATTGTATACTTTGCATGCATGGATATATCTTTAAATTGCTTACTGCACACAGATACTGACCAGCTTTACTATCACACTGTTATTTAGCCTTGGGATAGGAAACATCTCCTCTCAACTCTAATACTGTTTACAACAGATGAAATATGACTCCCCTGAAATCAACATGGTTTAGCCCAGGTGTAACTAAGTTCATGCACTTAACAAGATCTGGATCCAGCCCATTGTGGGTAAGGGATTAAATTGTACAGTATGGGCTGGGTTAGGCACTTAAGTACGACAAGGCGATACATACGACCAGATATATGTAAGGAAAAGTTAAGGTAGGGTTAGGTAAGTTACGTATGAGGGGAGTGCTAGGGGGAGTGCATTATATTTAGTAGTGTGTAACTGGCGTACGCTTGCGTACATAAAACAACCTTAAGTCTGGATCAGGTCCACTTTCCTTAGCCGTGTCTTGACAATGATTACAATATAACACGTGGCAATAAAGCTGGTACAACTTCAAAGCATTATATAAAACAAAATTTCACCTGTGCGCTTGAGGATTAAAAAAATTGGCTAGAGACTGATCGGCTTATAGAGAGTTTCTGTGTGTTTCTCCAAAACAGCCGGTTCAGAAGGACACCATCTCCTTAGGCAGGTGGATTATCTGTGCAGTCTCAGGAATCCAAAGAGGCTTTCGCAGAAATCCCTCAAGAATAAAGTATTAAAGTGCTTCCGGAATGTATGGCTTTAAAAGTCCCTAAAATATAATGGGCCACGCATGATATTTAAGCGTTTCTCCAGAGTGGTTTATATAAATGTAATATACAATATGCAAAAAGAATTAGGGTTGAGATGTGGTGATTCCTAGCTCACCTCTAAATGACAGTTTTAGTATAATGTTGTTGAGTACAGTTTTCCCCACTTGCAGAACGCACATTGTTTTTTATCATTTTCACCCCTCACATCTCAGCATAGGTTGCACCTGTTTTTAGTTTCTCAAACTCTGAATCAGCTCCATCATGCTACCATTCTATTATTTCTGTGTATAAATCTGCACTGCACTTTGTAACTTATTTGCATTACAATAGGAAGTATATTAAATGAGCATTACTTTATAAACAAATACGCATATCTGCTTTCAGCGTTTTTTTAATATAAAAACAATTATTGTTGCTTTCTTATAAGATTCTATTTTCATTAAAAGGTCTAGCAACTGTAACTTTTAATGAATAAAAATAGAAGCGCTATATTATTTTTTCTCTTACTGCTGTATATATTGCATGGTGACTTCCTTGGAGGACTGACACATGTTGCAAGGTATTTAGCTTCCAATAGATTGTCATCAAGATTGCTTGACATGGCTTCTAGAATGAATTATTACACAGTGCATTGCTTATTGGTTGAGTGAAACAGCTTAAAATTATGCTTTTGCATTTAAAGACCAGTTATGTGGATACAATTGTGAAAATGAATTCATGTAAGGAAAGCAATGAACCATACATGCTCCCCGCGTTTTGTTCTGCTGAATACCGGAATGTGCTGCATGCTGTAAAATATTTGCTGCATTTCAAGACGCAACATTTTTTTCCATAGGTATAAAGATGTCATGAGAATGAAGAATCTAGTGGTAATTAGTTGTAGACACCACATTTAAATGTATTAATTTGTGTATCTATGTCGCTGTATTCAGTGATATATGTTGCTGTTACTTTAGTTTGGTCACATTTCTTTTCTTTGACTATTAAATTGTCCATGTTTTGGATTTATTAGATGAGCAATGTCTTGGAGACATTAGATAGATTGGAACAAATAGATGACAAACACGATAGCTTTGGCTTAATAAATCCAGTGGTTGAAGGGGAAATTTAGAAGTGGCGGTATAAAAATATAGAACTAATAGAAGTTAAATAAGATTTATAGCTTTTCAATTAAATCAGTCTGAATAAAACTACTACAAAGTGCTGAGTAGACTACAGGAAACAGAATATTGTTTTTCATAGATAAAGGAAGAAGGAAGTAGCAATCATTAAAAGTGTGACCCATATGAATATATGCAGTGGCATCAGTTTTAACGTTTGTGCCAATAAAATACAGACATCTAACCCAATATTCTGTACAATAGCCAAGAAGAGGAAACCTGGGGCCTTTTTTTTTTGCTGCTGCAGAGTTATAAATAGCATACTTATAGTTCTTAAAGCTGCTTAATGGCAGATAAACAACACTAAAAGTTAGCTTTCATCTCCAATTTATAATCTCAGCTAAGTGGTGTGGTTAATTTTTTCCTGCTGCCCTGCATGAAGCCTATGGGGAAAAAAAGACTTGTGTCACTAAGAAAAACAGAAATAACAGTATTTTATGTTAATCTCATTAAATATTGGCACAAATAGAATCCTTAGCTTTATATATTAACAGTCTGTTGAGTGCTTTTACTATTACCATTCCTAGGTACTTTAATGTTTGATGTCTATTGTATTATGGTTATTAAGAAAAATAATTGAGAAATGATGAGAGGTTTGCAGTAAAGGTCATATTGTCATACTTTCTGGAGTAGTGGGACAACGGAATTAAGTGGTATTTGGTGTTTGCTAAACAAACTGTTTGTATCAGGTATTTTCCAGATTGTGGCAGGTACATTTTGCAAATATAGTATATTAACAATAATGGCATTTAGGGAATGTATATTTTTTATATATATCTTAATCTACAGTGATTCCATACAACCATTAATAGGGCTTAGAACATAACAAAATAATGATTAGGCATTACACAAATATATACAGTATGTGATGAAACTGCACAAATACACATACACCATGAATATTAAATTAAATGCAATGATAAAACGGGATGATACAGGCCATGCATCCTATAGCTTACATTGTAGTTGATATGGGCAAAAACCGACTTGAGAAGCAAAAATAAAGATGTGGAAGTTGGTTGATAGCTGGGAGCAGTGATGGAGAGATACTGGACCATATTCACACTTAAGAAAGCTTTAAGTAGGTGCAGAGAAGCATTTATCCGCACCTAACTTAAAGCTCCCTCCCACGCCACCTCCCCCTTATTTACCCCACCCTCCTTGCCTCATTTAAATTCTTCCCCCCACCCACTCTTGTTAAATACCCTCAGAGGTTGCCGCGGCATGCCTCTTTCTTCTTAGGAAACTACATGCGGTCTCTAAAGGCCGCACAGGTACGTAGATTGCGTAAATGAACTACTACACTTGCGTAGTAAGTCAAGTCTTAAAAGCCCACACTTAGGAAGCAGGTGTGAATATGGTCCACTGTGATAACTGGTAGTGGTGATCAATGAGGAGGCACAAGTGGGTAAGAAGGAGTGTTTGGATATTTTGGATAGAGTAGGGGATGGATCAGGGAAAGATTAATAATAACAGATTATACTAAAGTCAAGCAAAATGCTAGAATAGCAGAAGCAAATTTATTTTAAAATAGTTAGGAAAAGACTCTGTCATTGTCAATATTGCTGATAACCCCAGTTTGTCTTTTCTTTTTCAGAATATCACTAATTCCGTTTCCGTTTCCTTGATAAATATTGTTGTCAGTCTCTAAAGACTGTAAAATCCTCCTATATCTTCCTTTTTGTCAGATGTCTACAATTGTAAAGTTTATCTGACATGTTGCCTGCACATCTACTTAATAATGCAGTGAAATTATGTCTGCACACATGTTACACTTTTTTAAATACTTTTGGATATCCATGCAAAGGATCTGCTATTTTACTACACAGTTTCCCAATATATTTATATTCACAACCCAGCATACATGCTACAAATTGAAGACTGGGGAGTTAGTATTTTTTTTTCATTTAGTATCCACTTATTTTTATTACTGAAATTTATAAAAAAGACATCTTAATTCCCATTTCTTACAGGTATGGGGGATTAGTCATTTTTATTCAGACCACTGACTGTAATTTACTTCTTTTTGCACTCCAGAATCTGTTTGTCCAACAAGAATTCCAGTGGCAGCACGAGATGAAAAGGGGTTTGACATACTTTTAGGTTTGGGGATGAATAAGAAAAAAGCCAAAAGAGTTGAGGGTTCCATCCCTACTACTAAAGCGTATGAAGTTACATCAGAAATTGATCTTACTGAGTTCACAAGGTAATTCAATTTTCAAATGCAATACTATGAATGATGTAATGTGTAAAATACCCAATTTATCTTCATGCCATTAATGTTTTTCATTTAATGAATTGCGCTTTTTGTATTACACTTACCTTAATAGATTAAAGTGTTTGCTTGTAATCCAGATACATGCTAGTATTTTCAACACTGGCCTTATACCTATGACCAGTTGCATTTAACCTTAGTTATGTGACCTCACATAAAACCTTAACAGTACTAAGCTGTCAGCTTCTGGCAAGTTCATCCAAGCCCTGTAGCAACTGCCTTCACTTGCGGTAGTTATGCCAAATGGGTATTTTCATTTCATATTAACGCAAAAAAAAATCCATTTTAATGGTATGTAAATAATTATATCCTGACATTTTTTTCTGTTTTATAGAAATGTTTTCCCAGAAGGGCTTCCTCCATCTTACGTCTTTGTGTCCACTCAGAGATTTAAAATAAAAAAGAAATGGGATTTGTGGAGAATAGTTGCACCTGACAGCACCTTACAAGCTGCTGTTTCAATAAATGGCGAAGACAAATCTTTATCTTTTACAACAACCAGTCAAACAAATTATACACAAATGATCACATTTACATCACCTGGAGTTAAGGTAAGAAACATTACATAGAATATACAAAGCATTTCCGAAATCATAAGCTAATTAGTTATAAATCTCTCTGTGCACATAACCTAAATATTTAATTCAGTCATTCAGAATTTATTGGAGCAATAACATAACTACTGTAAAATACTTAGAACATATGTCCATGTAAAAACAAACAAACATGAAATCTGGGATTTGCATAAATATTGGGACAATCTTAACTAATATTAAATAATTAATTATTCACCTTCAAGATAAAAATATTGGTTTCCAATAAAGACCAAACTTCTGTATAGTAAGAGAGCTATCATGACTAATAAATGAAAGGGACCAAACATCAAAATAACAAACAAACAGAAATATATATTTTTTCTGTAAGATCATTTAAATTCTCTAGAGAGATGGAGATATCAAAACAAAAGTCTGGTATGCTACATAAAGTTCTTTACTTTTTTTTTACATTATATCATCTGGCTGTATAAACTCTAGGGGCTAGATATACTAAACTGCAGAAAAGGAAAAGTGAAGATGTTGCCCATAGCAACCAGTGAGATTCTAGCTCACACTTTCACATTACATAATAGAGAATGTCAGCTAGAATCTGATTGGTTGCTATGGGCAACATCTCCACTTTTCCTTTTCCACAGTTTAGTAAATCTAGCGCTAGGACTTATTGAGATTCCTTCTTTATTCCATGAATCTGATGTATGTAGTCCTTGTGGTGAAGTCTACATATTGGGCCCCATATTTATATTGTATCAAGTACAGCAGTGCTCTTCAATCTTTTCTCACCCTCGCCACACCAGAGCCCTTCCCAGAATTTTACGGCACACCAAAAGCAAAAATATACATAAAAAGCAGGAATTATAAAGTGCATACACTGATAAATTTAACATTGCAGCTAATAAAATGTTTTCATTTCTCAAAACTAATATTAACTATAACTCATATAGCCCCCTAATTCTGTTTCCATTTAGACTTATTACCCCATCCCCTCCTTCTATGTTCATCCAGCCTCATTGCCCCCTCTTTATTTGTATCCAGTCACTCTTGTTGTCTCCCTGATTCTGTGTGTCCAACCAGCCTTATTGCCCCTTCCTTCTGTGTGTCAAACCAGCTTTATTGTCCCCTATTTGTGTCCAGTGAATCTTATTGCCCCCTCTTTTTGTGTCTAGTCAGCCTTAATGCTCCCTCTTTATGTGTGTCCACCCAGCCTTATTGCCAGCTTCTGTGTCCTTTCAGTCTTATTAAACCCTCCTCCAGCTACATTATTGCCCCTCTTTATAGGTCCATTCAGCCTTATTGCCCCCTCTTTATGGGTGTCCACCCATCCTTTATTCCACCCTCCATGTCCATCTATCAAATCCTGATTCCAAGTACTTAGTACACTTTGCTCTTCTTCCTCTGGCTCTTTCCTCCACAGCATGCTTTCTGCAGAATTATGACGCTGATTTCGCTAGCGTCATGTGGTAGAGCCGCACCTGTGCACAGCACAGACAGCTCTTGTGCGGGGGGGGGTTCAAAGTATAGAACCCCTTGCAATTAGGGGTGGAGCCTGCAGGCACTGGGCCCCACCGGTATTTTTCCCAACTCCTTGGCGGGTCAGACACTTAGAAACTTCTCCTGGCACACCGCTTGCAGAGCACTAAAGTATAGTATATCACACAAAAGGTTTGCAATGTCTGCAGCAGTCATACAATTATATGTTTCTCTAGCATTGAAGAGGTGAATTACATTTGTCAACATGCAAGCTCTTCAGTTCTTTCAGTTATTTAGTTCTATTAAAATGATAGTATAAAACTAGCTCACTCTCTTAGCAGGTTACAGTGCTGGTCACACAATTTGGGATGTCTGACATAAAACACTGATAGCTCTTGACATTGCATAATGGACACGCAAAGCCCTAGGTCAATCCTAATAGCTTATCAAGTCAGTTTGGTTTGTAACACTTTTGTCAACCAATCTGTACATTCCAAACACTACACAGAAATTGTATGATTAGCCATTAACCAGTGGATTGACCCGATTATAGCTTCTGATCTAGACCCGAAAGTATGAACGATGGTGTAGCACTTCTCTACATTCTTTTGCATACCCAAAGCAAACGTACATACAATTACTGTGATTCAGACTCAAGTGTAAGTCAATGCTGCGACTGCCATGCACCCCAGGAATGTATATATTGCATAGTACATATGCCAATATGGGTGCAAGGAGGAATGTAAAATGTTAAATAAATAGCAATAGCTAATTCAGTGTGCTTCAATATTTAATTAATTAAATAAAAAAATGTACATTTGATTATTAATGTAATATATTTAAATAAAAAATGATGAATTACTTTTTCCCTGAACTAGATATTATTTAACGAAAACTGGCATCAGATACGGATTTTAGTAACAGAAGAAGACGCAACTTTGTATATAGATGGGCAAGAAATTCAGACAAGAAAACTACTTCCTGTTATTGGAATCTTCATTAGTGGATTAACTCAGATTGGAAAATATACTGGCAGAGAAGAAACTGTTCAGGTAAATGTGGGGTAATGATCTTCTAAGATTTTTTTATGAAAATAAACTATATCTTAGTATATTTTTTAATTATTCTCATATTTAAATTACGTATGTAATGAAGTATATATAGGACTATGGGCTAGATTTACTAAACTAGGGGAAAGGGAAAGGAAAAGTGAAGATGTTGTCCATAGCAACCAGATTCTAGCTCTCACTTTCCTATTACATGCTAGAGAATGTCAGCTAATATCTTATTCTTTTCTGCAGTTTAGTAAATCTAGCCCCATGTGCTTTGCTAAAATAAGAGTGCATGTTATCAATGTAATAATAGGAAATATGTTAAATAAAATGTCCCTGAAAGCTTGCAATGATTTTAATAATAGGTAAAACAGGGAGTTAGAGGTTGAAGGTTGAAGGTAAAAAGGTTTGAAATGAGAATGATGTGATTTAAAAGTATTTTTTTATTGGGAAAAAAAAACACAATTCTCACATGAAGTACTGTACTTTTAGCATTATTATATATACACAAGTTTTACGGATGAAAATGTTTTGCTTTTCCTGTCCGTCTTTCTTGTCTAAAGTGAGTTTTCATTAAAAAGGTATGTTTAATATATTACCGAGCACTGTCCTTCATAATGTCTAATAAGTGTGAGTAATGGTCTTCGTTATACCATGAAATGGCCGTGGACTGCCTATAAATTTGAATTACGATTCCTAAAAGATTTTTTGGTCCTATAGGTTTCCTGGACTTCCTCATATCTGTGACTACAGGTTTCTGTGATTTTTAACTATGGGATTTTTTATTGATATTATTGTTGTGCATGTCTTTGTGTAATAAAAGTTAATGTCAATCTCTTGAAGATCCTTTTAATAACTGATGCCATTAGACCTTTAATAATATAGAAAACGTTTCTATTTATATTATTTTAGATATTTTAAAATTTTTTAAACTTTTTTGTTAAAAAAAACATTATAATAATGGTTTTAAACATTTTTTTTATTAAAATGAAGTTATTAAATATTTGAAAAAACAACAAAAATATAATAGATAAAAAAAATCCATAATTGATTAAAAGAATATAAATAGCAAGTAGCATACATAACACAGGTAGCTTGTTGCTCTAAGGCACATTAATGGTTAAACTTACATTTAGGCATCAATATATTTGCAAAAATCGCCAAGATTTAATAGTCAGATAATAGTGTAGAGATTATTAGAGATAAATATAAAGACGTTTTGAGTTGTTAATTAACATTTAGCATTTAGTTGCAGTTAAGCGAATGTGGATTAACTTTAAATACCTAGATGGTCTCCATGTGAATCACAATAAGGAAACATATATATCTGCACTTAAACCATGCACCTAGAGATCAGTCTGTATGTGGCAGTCCCGAGATTGGGAGTGTGGTTAACTTTATTTTTTAGCATCTCTGAATCGCTCTTGCAAATTTAAACTTAAGTGTTAATCCGGTCCATTTATAGTACCTGACCCGTGAGGAATGACAATTCTGCCAACTTCAAACAGATGGACTGGGTTGGTGGGACTTCTTATTATAATGTAAAGTTATAGATCTGCCTTATCAATGCTGCACTGTGGCTATTTATTGTTCACAGGAGTATGACAAGTTAAGATAGGTCTGAATAGCAGACGCTCAGCCATAGAAGTGGAGTGACTAGGGGTTGTTATGGTGTAGATGCAAATATGTTGTATGCTTGTGATAGGCACCTAGTATTAGATGGCATACATTACCCCTTTACTGAAACCTACCCCCTCTCTCTACCCCCCACCTCTTCCCCCTCCTCCCTCATCACAGACAGTGAAATAATGACACGGAGACCTGTATTTGGGTCTAAATTGTCTGAATATTTATTATTCTAACGTATATTGGAATTAGGATCTGTATACTTTTAAATCCAAGGGATACTTTTGCCAATTAATAACACAGCTTCCTCTAGTTTGATGGCAGAGAGAGCACGGCGTGCATCAGACCCAACCCTGTACATTACATGATACCGGTATACATATTTCTAGGTGCCCACTTGCCATGACTCAGTCAAAGACATACAGCCGGATTGCACAGGCGAGTGCCCTTAGGCCCCATTTTGTGGGCACACTACACCAACTGGTCGCTGACCGCCGTGCCTCCTGCCACCCTGTCACATGTACTACTATGACCCCTCACCTAGGGGCGTATCTAGGGCAAATGGAACCTGAGACAAATCCCAAAAATGCGCTCCTTCCATTAATTTTTTTATTGATATATATATATATATAACAATCTTGGTATGCAGTAGGTAAGCACTGTGCAAAAGGGGCGTGGTCAACTCACTGGGGGCATGGTCAAATTACTGGAGGTGCAGGTGTGCATCCAAGTTTAAACCATTTTATATATGTTTAAATCAATATACATTAATATACAGTATATATATATATATATATATATATATATATATATATACACACACACACACACATAAACACACACATTAGATGTACTCCAGTGCCATATTCTCTTTATCATAAAAGTATT
>WWET01000064.1:99265-130019 GCA_011038615.1 Limnodynastes dumerilii | reverse complement strand
TTTCAAGTCAAGTGTCCAGCTCCCCCGAGTCCTACTTACCTTTGCGGCGTCCCTCGCTCCTTCCTCCACGCTGTGTCCGTCTCCGAATGCAAAATCCCATGAAATCTGACACGTGATAGTTCAGTCTACAGCATTTATTTCATGGGTCCAGCGCCCCCCCATGTAATGTATTTCAAGTGTCCAGCTCCCCCGAGTCCTACTTACCTTTGCGGCGTCCCTCGCTCCTTCCTCCACGCTGTGTCCGTCTCCGAATGCAAAATCCCATGAAATCTGACACGTGATTTTGAAGTTCAGTCTCTGTGACATCATCTGAGGCGCACGTAGATCCGAGCTGTGCTCAGATCCCGCCTCGGATCCCCAAATTCGGGTTGGCTCAGTTCTCTGAGAACCAAGCCGGCATATCTCTAGTGCAAACTGTAAGAATTCTTGTTGTAGAGCTATATCTTATATGTGTAAAGCCAAAAAATAATAGATACACAAATAGAAGAGGTTGAGGGCCTAATAATTGTATACTAAAAAATAACTACAATGATAATTTTCAAATACTAACAAACTAAAAAAGCAAACACATGAAATTTGCAATCCTAAATTCAGCACAGAGGAATGTGGTCATTCCCCCTGACATTCCTGAGTGCGGAATTTAGAATAGAACATTCTGTACATTAGACTCCAAAACTGAGGCTATTGAATGTAGTCTGCTATTAGTTCTGAATCTGGTGCATTGTTTTTAAATTTAGATTTGTCCAGAGCTCTACCTTAAGTATTCATCTCTGTACATGAAGAATACTGTATTGTACATAAAGTCTTAGCCAAGCCCTTACTGTATGATTACCATACCAAATCTCACCCACCATTCGTATGCGTATGGTGAGTGGGTCTATCCCACATGCAGAGGCTGATTTCTGCACGGAATGTGTCAATGGGTTGCTACAATCTGATGTGGAATTCATAGTACTGCACATGCGTAGTACCAATTCACAGCTGACTTAAATACAGTTGTGCCCATTTAAACCATTCCCAAAAATAGTTAATGTGTGCTTTACATGGCATTAAATTACGGTGGGCTCACCTGCTGGGGAAAGATCAAACAATGGAGCTGATGTGACCCATTCAATGTCCTACATAGAGAGTGTATGACTCATCCTGTGAATTGAATGGGTGGTGTCAGCTCCATTGTCTGATCTCTGTAGGAAGCTGGCAGCTCCTAAATTATAAGTAAACAAAGTAATGAATTACTAATGGGCTACAATCTAGCATCCCCACCATGCGAAAAAAGCAGCATAGCAGGGAAAGCCATACCTGGGTCCAACTGTAAGTTGTGTATGGAAGTCAGCTGTTTTTCTTAAATCAGGATCTGGTCCAATATATTTAATTTTAAGTTCTTTTCAAACTGTACTCTTATTATTGGTTAAAAAATTGTCAATAAAAGAAGATAATTAAGAATAATTTCGAATAGAGTCGAAAAGCTTTGCAGTATTTATTGATGACCAGATCATTATTGAGTCAACCACAACCACAACAAAGCCAAAGTTTCAGACTGCATGAGCAGCTCAGGTTAGTGGTTTTGTGAATACCTTTGAATTAGCGGACAGATGTTTTCAAATTAAGTTATGTTCAGTTGTTCCTGAACAGTTTCCAGAGAAAAAAAACTTGATTTTTATAGTAAGTATCCTGATGATTCTGTAACCAATCTGAACCATATTATTTTTAAACATTTATGAGTATTTCACCAAACCACAATCCTGTGACAGATATCTTGTGGGTTACATTTCTAGGATTTGCAGGGCTGTAAAATACACACTTTTAAGGTGCAGATTTCATTTTTGGATTAAAATATTAGATTTAAAGTTTTCCAAACAGCAATGTGTGAAAATCTCATAGTGTGGTTTACAAACCAATTCACTTACTCGCCAGACATTCATCTATAAAACAAAATTCATAATTTTTTTCCAGAGATGTAAAAATGTGCAAAGAATGACATTAACAATGCATATAATGTGCTGTAACCAGGGCCGGTGCGATGCGGTCTGTAGGGGGATGCAGTGCAGACTGGCGCAGCTGAAAGGAGGGTTGATATCAGCTTCTTTGTGTAACCGCTGTGGTGGCTGATAGCATGGACCTATGGGCTACATTAGGGCTATTATTTACTAATAATAGAGCAACAAGCGCTGTTTACGTAATCCAGGCTTTCTTGGAGAAAGACGTGGAGCACCTGACAGGTGTGTTTAACCCTTTCTTTACTTTCTTTTTCTTGTTATTATTATTTTTCATGTATAACATTGTTTATTTATTTATTAATTATTTAAAAAGATACTTTAAATTTTTTTTTCTAAATTTACATGATCATGCTGGCTGTGTATTCCAGCAGTCTCCCTATACATACCCCCTTTTCTCTCCCTAATAACAGCTATAAGGAAGGGGGGTTAAAGGGGGGGAATATGAGGAGACTTCTGGAATATTTACACTAATGCTATAATGAGATGGTGTTTTATATAGTATTGGCGCGGACTGGTAAAATCCACACTGATACTTTTATAGCGATCAGCTGGCCCGCATTCATTAGAGCGGGCAGGGTATCGGGAGGGCAGAGGCTAATGATCGCCATGGTTTCCATGATAATCATAGCTATGTAAATGGTGAAGGCTTTGTTTTCAGGAGATATAGATTTTCAGATGAAAACGCTCTTTATTTACTGAAAACAAAGTCTTCACCATTTAGTAAAAGGAGTCCTAGGTCACGCCAGCGTCAGACTGAAGGAGAGAGAGCGCGTGGCATAGGAGAGCAGCAAGGATATGGAAGAAGGGAAGACATCAAAGGTAAGTAAACTATAGGACTCAACAGGGGAATATTGGGAGGCTGGAGAGACATGGGGCCTGATCCTGATGTGCAGGGAAAAAAGGAGAAAAAAGGAATCACTAGTGTGCACTCTTAGGAGCTCTCACAATCTCTGATGGAGTAATAAAAAATTTAATTTTATTTAGTACATTTAAAATAAATGAGGAACTTGCGAAATATAAAAGGATAGGAGGGTGTATAGAAGTTAGGAAAAGTGATAAAAAATTACTAGAAACTCTAGCCTCCTTATTATGAGCCTATATTAACCTAAAAGTTGTATAGCTGTATAATAAATATACTGGCAGTCTACCTAAGGTTAAATAAACTATAGAAAGGACCCCAAAATGCAAAATAATTGTGAGCCCAAATGCTCAACATTTATCCATGGTGGAATGACAGCTTCTTGAATATGTAGCCAAACTATTGGATATACAAGTAGTTAGACTGGACAAAAAATGCTAAAGATATATATGAATCCACATCAAATTAAACCAACTTCTAGTAGATACAGAGCTGGCTCCGTTTAATTAGTTAGATAAAACAAGCTGATAATATCAATAGAAGTCTTTAGAGATATAGCGCCCATAAGTATAAATAGAATAATGTTACTAGTGGCAGTGATGGTACAAAGGTGTCAAAAGTCAGAGACACACATATTAAGCAGTTCAATACTGCTCTTTATAGGTACAAAGCTGGTTTCTCTTAAATAAATGAATAAAAAAAAAAAAAAATGAATACAAAAATCTAACTAACAACGGTGGTGGAATTAGTGGCTTAGCAAGAAGCATCAGCTTATATACAAAATATAGGAAGACTGCAGTTATTATTAAATAGATTGGTGCTAACAACGAGGTATAAAGAATATAAAGGCAACGAGGGTCTAGAGAGACAAACACCTACGCGCCTTTCGCAGACAGCTTTAACGAGGCAAAAATGCGCCGGTACAGAAATATATATTCTTTACACTATCTGTGTGCAGTAAGCTAAAGCAAAGATATATCCCTGTATGCAAATAATACAATTAACTTAACTCCCCCTGAAATCAACATGGTTTTGCCCAGGAATAACTTTCCTCTCTTATTTTCAATCTCTGAATCAGGTCCATGATGGGGAATACTGGGAGCTGGAGAGACATGAATAGGGAATACTTGGAGGCTAGAGAGACATGACAGGGGAATACTGGGAGGCGGGAGACACATGAATAATATGATGTATAGTCTATATTGTATGACGTTTTTTAGGATGAAATGGGAATTTGTTTAGGAATTGTTTCGTAGCGACTATGTAGTGCAGTGTGAATATTACATTTTTCTGCTGCATGACAAATAAACCACAAACTTATTGTTTTGTCGTGCAACTAAATATTGTTTATCTCTGCGAATACAATTAACAGATAACTTGACACATGTAAAAGTAATATCTAGCGTTTTAAAATGTGATTTTGGTATCACATCACTTTGAAATTGCTGTGAAGTATCAGCTTTAAACACACATTTCTATCAGATTATCTTTTTTCTTTACTAAAAGAATACTAAATGCAAGAAATTGCTGCTGGCCATATGGTGATTGTACGTATGTGTGTTAGCATATACATGTCACACACACTGCACTCCTTTAAATAGCACCCTCAGACTCCTTAACATTACATCATACATATTTAGGTTGACATTATTGCGGCGTGTGTCTGGACTCAGATTGATCATTTCTCCACAGCACCACTGCTTCCCTGCGTTCTGTTATCATTTAAACCACAGACATATTTAATATTGTGTATTTATAATGTTGCTTCTTGCATATCCAAAGTCTGATTGTCAAGCATTGTCTTCCATTTGACATTGTTGTTCTACTTGTTTATACATGTTATGAATCAAAAGAGACAAATTATTGAAATAATTGTCAGGTATGACATTTAGTAAAGCAGAGGCTTCAGATAGCTGGTGGCTAAACTCTAATGCAGGAGTTATCTGTTGCTGTTTCTTCACTGCCTGTCATATAGTATGACATGACAGATAGTGGCAATGCTGTGGCAGAAAACCTCTACCCCCTAAGCCATGGGTTGCATGACGGGTGTTGTTCCCCCTTGGCTGATGACTCTGGTTAGTGCCATCCCGGCCAATGGCTAGATAGACATACAAAGTCATAGCACAAATATTGAAGGTGTGTAACACTCACAGCAATTGTTGCATGTTTTTAAATATCTGTTTGTCATAATGTACTATAAATTCTCATGTAATTGACATATAGGACCCGATTCAGATCTCCATGCATTTCCGAGATCTAGAGTCCGCACAGAAGAGGGGAGTGCACTCCCCTATCACTCCCCTTCTTGTGTGGAGTTCTGAACACATACGTGTCCCATAAGAACTGCTGTTAACTGTTAAAAACTGCCTATTTACATACTATGTGTACATACTATGTGTACTCAGAGGGTCCGCTCCGGAGGTTAATGTGCAGCATTTTGTACAGTGCATGCTCAGAAATAAAGCACACACAAGCATGTTTGACTGTGCATTGGTTTGTGTTCTGAAGGGTATTTAATGGGTGTGTATGGGTGACTGCACGTAGTTAATAAAACTGCACCACTTCCAGATCTGAGTGTGACCTGTTGTGCACTCCAGATAGACTGAAACATTTGCAGTTGTGTTGGGTCATGTCTAAGGCCACGATAAATCGCCACAACAATAATTATAGTTTTTCACGTTATATTGCATTTACAAATACAATATACATAATACAGAAATTAAATGTACATAAATATCATAAAAAGCATTATGTAATGATTTTTAATACACTTTTAAAAAATGTGTTCCTTAATTATACACTTATTTGCACCAAAATTTTCAAGATACAATCACAAATCTACGTCTTCCTGCAAAAACTATTAATATATAGAAAAGCATTTATAACCTCATCCAGTGTATCTTAAGTTGTGAATGCCTCTGGATAGGGTGTAATTGCTTTGAAAATACATCAAGTCTTTGTGGCATTCAGTTTGCGTCCATAGTGTGTGCACTTCTGGATCAGGCCCAGTGAGTGCAAGTTTACATTAATATTACATTACGTGTTGACTTATTGGACCGTGTTCAGACTTAAGAGTGCTTTCCATACACACTCAGTAGCAAAAAACAGGAAATTATTACCTGTTAATTTGGTTTCCTTTACTCTGAAATGTCAGCACACCAATGGGTTAATACATCCCTTCTTGAGCCAGACAGGAAAAAAAGAAGACACCAGCATTTATAGCCGCCCACTTCCTGCTTACTGTGTCTTCAACTTTATAAAGCTTCAAAACATAACTAACATGATTAGACATGCATCAACAATAAAGGGTAGGGAGATGTGTGCTGACATTTCGGAGTAAAGGAAACCAAATTAACAGGTAATAATTTCCTGTTTTCCCTTTACTCTTCATGTCAGCACACCAATGGGTCGTACCCTAGCAGTTCTCATCACTGGGCGGGCACAAATTAAATATATATGGCTACTTGCCAAAAATAAAAAAATATTATTTCTATATTACAGCCTTAAGAACATGCTTGCCAAAGCTTGAATCAGCTGCTGACAATACATCCAACCTATAATAATTAGAAAAAGTATGAATTGACGACCATGCGGCTGCTTTACAAAGCTCGTCAACTGTAGCTGCCTCCTTCTCTGCCCAGGAAGCCGCTACTGCCCTCGTGGAGTGTGCCTTCAGATCCTTAGGCACTGGTAGTCCTTTAACTTGGTACGCTTTTGCTATGCAAGATTTAATCCATCTTGCCATTGTGATTTTTGATGCTGGACCTCCTTTCCTTGGTCCTTCTGAAATGATAAATAACTGCTTGGTTCTTCTCACCTTCGCAGTCCTAGCTATGTACGTAGACAAAGCCCTAACTAAGTCTAATTTACTAAACCTAATTTTTCTGGGTTTGAAGGATTAGGGAAAAATTCTGGTTAACATAATTCTTGATTTATATGGAACCTTGATACAACTTTTAGCAAGAATTCAGGGTTAGTTCGTAACACCACTCTGTTAGGGAAAAAATTTAGGTAAGGCTCTTCCGCCCATAAAGCTTGCAATTCTGATATACGCCTAGCTGATGTTATTGCTACCAGGAAAAGTACTTTGATTGTCATAATATTCGAGCTGACTTCTTCCAGTGGTTCAAACGGTGGCTCTGTTAGTGCTTCTAGCACTATATTCAAATCCCAAGGTGCCAAAGGCTTTCTGAATTGAGGATTAACTTTTTTGGCTGCTTGAAGGAATCTAATTATATATTTATTCTGTGCAAGATTATCATCCAACATCACACTTAATGCCGAAATTTATTCCTTGAGTGAGCTTAATGCGAGATGTTTCTCTAAGCCATCCTGCAGAAACTCCAATATTACTGGAATATTCACATGTTCCACTTCTTTTATACCACACCAAGTTATAAACGTTTTCCAAATTCTATGGTATGTAGTGCATGTGGACTTTTTCCTTGCTTTGAGAAATGTTTGGATTACTTTTTCAGAGAACCCTTGTTTTTTAGTATCTGCCTCTCAACAGCCACGCCGTTAATTTCCAGGACCCTGGGTCTTGATGAGCCACTCGTCCTTGTGTTAATAGTGCTGGATGCACCGGCAATGTCCAAGGAGTATCCACCGACATACTCATCGCTATTGTGAACCATGGCCTTCAAAACGGAAGGATGACTATGGCTGTTACTTTCTCCATCTGTATTTTCCTTAATATTCGAGGAATCATAGATATTGGTGGGAACACATATACCTTTTGGAAATTCCATGGTATTGACAGGGCATCTACGGCTAAGCTCTGAGGTTCTCTGTATCGTGAAAAATACTGGTGGACTTGCCTGTTCTCTGGAGCATTTGCGGCGCTCTGGAGGCCGGCTCTCTCCACCTCCGCTCCCCGTCGGTGCAGCGGCAGTTAGGTGGGGAGAGGAGGTGGAGAGCATACACCACAAGGACCCCGAAAACAAAAAGAAACCTAAGGTACCTCTCCTACCACATTCTCTCTAGCTCCATGACAGGAAATAGAAGACACAGAAAGCAGGAAGTGGGCGGCTATATATGCTGGTGTCTTCTTTTTTCCTGTCTGGCTCCAGAAGTGATGTAATAACACATTGGTGTGTTGACATGAGGAGTAAAGGGAAATCTACATGTAGGTATCTAGTTCACTCCCATGACACTCCCCTCTCACTTATGGAATGTAACTGACTGACATAACCCTACCTTAACTTCTCTGTGCGAGTCATTATGCGGACGTAGCGCTCGGACATGCAGAATTGCCTAACCCAGACCATAATGTACAATTAAAATGCCTCCCCCCACCCACTTTGCGTATTCTCGCATGTACGGAGTGTGGTCGCGCCCTGTCGTACGGAATTGTGCACGTGCATGAAGCAAGTCTGTATGCACTAAAAGACGATACGTAACATCTGCCGCACGCAGGATAAACACCAACTTACGCACATGGTATGTGTAAGTTGGCTAACTTTATTAAGTCTGAATATGGTCAATTATGAAAAAAATTTGTCAGTTGTAGTCATATGTTGTCCAAAGACAGAAATCAGCACAACTTCCCCTTGGGTGCATTACAAACTATAACTCTTCAATGAATACTCAATAGTGCTTAATCAGTTTAAGTGGACAGAAAGTTGCAGTCAAAAGTAAAGTTTACCCATATGTTTGTTCTTGGTGTGGAGAACAGGTTGTGGGCTCAGACCTAACAACTCATACAATAACTATCTTAAAGATCTAAAAATTAGTTGGTACAATCTAAAATGAATTTGTATTTTCTTTTTCTCTTGTATTACCTGAATCTTAATAAGTTACTTTCAAATACTTTTGAATTATAGTAAATGGTATTGGTATGGAGGTATGTTGCATGACAGGATCTAAAACAAATGCTGAAAACTAGTGTGTGGACAGGAATCCCCAATTCCAAGATAAATATAGTGAAACAAAATCTAAACACTAGTACATCTGCATGAAAGATCCTATGCAAAGACTTATAGTTGGTGGGGGTACACAAAAGAAATATATATAATATTGAAATTCCGGTTTGATAATGATATGCAACCCAATAGATATTGTGGCAGCAAGATAGCAGTACAACAGGTGGTCAAATGAGTAATGCACGTACAATATTGGAAGGCCAGTGAAAAGAGAGTTACTGTCTGTCAATATTGGCAATACGCTATACACTCAGAACAAAATAATAAAATGTATTCAAGATGCTTGATGGCAATGAAAATAAATTGCAACAATTGTATCAATGTATATAAAGAGCCCGTTCTCTTTACCTATGTTGTCACTTGTTTTATTGGTATTAATTGTTTTTATATGGTTTTTACTTATGTTTATAATTTACATGTGGTAATAAATTGTTCCTTTTCATCCCGCTGGTTGAGTCCACTTGTCAATGGGTCCCTCATTAGGAGATGACCACGGACCCTCCTATTGCCTACAATTAGCATACTTATTATTCAAGTGCATCATAGGTTAACAGCGCCGGTCTAGGTTCCCTTTATTCCCTGTGTATAGTCCACAAAAAGTCTTATCAGGGTATAGATAGAGACATAAGTAAGTGGTATGCACTGTGGGCTTCGTTTCTGGCTGATAAAAGTGTTCAGTGAGAGAATCCTAGCCGGACTTTTGCAGCTGTTAGCGGTTAGTAGCGCTCGCGCATCAAGTGCTGCTGCTTCCCGACAGGTAATGATACAGTCAGACGGAGCTGCCAAGAATGAGTGAAGAGTAAACACAGTACCTTATCGATGTTAGGGATTCTTTGGTCCTCCATGGCACTGTATTCCGCGGTAATAACAGCTGGGCAGAGTCTGCGGTAACAGAGGAGTTTGGACTGCAGAGGGATTCCGTGACGTTGCAACGGTTATGTTCTCCCTGTGGCTGCTAACTATTACCACTGTCCTCGCTCTCTCCTTCCTTTGATGATCCTCTTTGGCGGCAGATTCCCCTCTTTTCCGGTCGCATGCGACTCCAGAGGGGGTGCAATTGACGGATGATTTCTTCCTTGTCTCAGAGTGGAGGTTATGCAAGGAAAAAAGAGATAGCACACTTCTCTAGTGCAAAGTAAAGTTTTTACATTTATTGGTGAACAACAATGAATAAAATAGTCACATAAGCAAGTGGACACAAATATAAAAGAGGTGTCAAAAGCGCTTTTACATGGGAAATTGGCACACAATGGCACCCTTCAAGCCAATGCGTTTCAACCCTCTCAGGGGGTCTTTCTCAAGGCTGATTACCTGATTTATATATGTGTCCACTTGCTAATGTGAGCACTACTAACCGCTAATAGCTGCACAAGTCCGGCTAGGATTCTCTCACTGAACACTGTTATCAGCCAGAAACGAAGCCCACAGTGCATACCACTTACTTATGTCTCTATCTATACCCTGATAAGACTTTTTGTGGACTATATTTGCCATCATCAATTTATATACATTGATACAATTGTTGCAATTTATTTTCATTGCCATCAAGCATCTTGAATACATTTTATTATTTTGTTCCGAGTGTATAGCGTATTGCCAATATTAACAGACAGTAACTCTCTTTTCACTGGCCTTGCAATATTGTACGTGCATTTCTCATTTGACCACCTGTTGTACTGCTATCTTGCTGCCACAATATCTATTCATATTGGGTTGCATATCATTATCTAACCGGAATATCAATATTATATATATTTATTTTGTGTACCCCCACCAACTATAAGTCTTTGCATAGGATCTTTCATGCAGATGTTCTAGTGTTTAGATTTTGTTTCACTTTTGAATTATGTTTACTCTTATAAAAAAATTATCTGACAATGAAATGACACTCTTTGCCAAACCTCTCTCCGTGGCAGCATACACACATTGGGCCGGATCCAGACCTACGGGCGCCTTATGGTCGTTCTTTGAGCCGGGATTGCACGCCCCCTGCACTCCACACTCTCTTTAGTAAATCTGGACACTTACGTTATGTACACCGGCCCTTACGGCGTCGCAAGCAGGTTGTGCGCATGCGACCTTCAAAACAGGGGAATTACATAGGACATGTACGTAATTCCCCTGTCCGCCTTTACCAAGGGTCTACCCCATTGACCAGAGTTCTATTCAATATATTTATACTGATGATCCAAACCACATTTTCTTAAAGTGTTAAGTAATGAAAACAAAGGTTATATACAGAAATACATGTGGTACATTTTATTTGCTTAAAACACACAAGAAGAAAGCTCATTTTAAAGATTTATTGGCTTTGTTAAATGGATTTTTTTTTTCTAACTGATTTTTACATTTGTATTGCTTTGTTCATTATCCAAAAACTACATGAATATGGGAAATGGAAAATGGCAAGTAAGATGAAATAATCATACAGTAGATAGAGTACAATACATGCCAAATCATTAACACATATGCAGAAGATACTAACGTTTAATAAAATACATTCAGGGTGTATTCTGTGTCATACAATGCCTACATGCCGAATATATTATATATAAATCATTTCAAATATAAAACTGATAGGTAGATGGAAAATCCAACTACTGAATATAACAACCCACTAAACCTAAAAGGGCCAAAATAAATGGAACACAAAAGAAATAGGCCTTTTCAACTTTCCACTTATATTAAAGTTATGGGTTGAATTAGTAATCTCAGTTACCACTGTGGGACATTTGTCACTTATGGGATTTATCTTTTTGAAATACAATAAATGGCCAACTAGCAATGGGAAAAAATTGTTCAAAGATGAATGAATGTGCAACTTATCTGCATGTGCCATAAAATTCCAGTAATGCAGAAACCCAAAGGTATAACTGTGGTAAGCAGGATGAACTAAAATGAGTATGAAATTCAAGAGTCTTACAGCAAGATTAACAACAGTATTAGAGATTAAACTACAGTATTTATGCAGATTCATGTATAGAATTATTGTCAGTCACACCTTCCATATCCACCTTCATAATGGACTTCAGTTCTCAGGATCTGAAATACTAAAGCAGCAAAAAGTTTTATTTTACTTTATCCAAAACTGGAATGTTTCATCTTCAACTAACTTGTTCCATACCTTCCAACATTTCAGGGCGAAAAAAAGGCACACTTCAACCCCAATGAAGGCATGTCTTTGTCACCAAGGGGTGTGTCAGCTAGAGGGGGTGTGTCTAATCCCACCCATGTGGTGTATCTTTCGCTATTCTTATATACCCACATTATAATTAAGTCACAACCTGCAATAATTAAGTTCAACACCCATAAATGAGCAACATTTATTTTACTTTAATCAAACTGCTAGCTTAGAACAAACAATGGAACAAATCAGTGGCGTCACTAGGGTTGGTGTCACCCGGTGCAGTAACTCATGGTGTTACCTTCTCCCCCCCGGTATACCTCATTATTGCAGTTCCTTATATATTGCCATCCATCAGTTTTTTTCAGGTATTGCAGACCCTCCTCAGTTCTCCTCAGTTTTAATCAGTTTAAACAGTTTTAATCAGGTATTGCATGCCCCCACCTTCCCCAGACAGTTTTAATTAGGTATTGCAGGGCCCCCACCCCAAACAGTTTTAATCAGGTTATACAGCCTCACAAAAATCAGGTATTGCAGGCCCCCACCCTCCCCAGACAGTTTTAATTAGGTACTGCAGGCCCCCTCCCCAGTTTTAATCAGGTATTGCAGGCCCCTCACCCTCCCCAAACAGTTTTATTAAGGTATTGCAGGTCCCCCACTCCAAACAGTTTTAATTAGATATTACAGGCCCTCTCCAAACTGTTTTAATCAGGTGACGCAGGCCCCCTCAAACTGTTTTAATCAGGTATTGCAAGCCCCCCTCCACCAAACAGTTTAAATCAGGTATTGTAGGGTCCCCCTCCCCAGATAGTTTTAATTAGGTATTGCAGGCCCCTCTCTTCAAACAGTGACTATTTCTGAGAGAAATAACTTACCTGCCATCTCTCTATCATGGAGTCCATTCTTCCTACTCCTCTGCCTTCCCTTTTCCTTCCTCTGATTGGCTCCCCAATCTGCCCATCATCTTTAGGACATTCTCCTGTGGGCGGGGCTATGACATGGCGAGCACTGATTGGCTTGCCAGTGTCCCCACATTTAAGCAGCCCCTCAGTGAGTCCAGATTTGCTCACTGCGCTGACTGACACCTGGGAAGCTGTAGCTTCCCGGTGTTGTCGGTACAGACATTTTGCATGGTACAGACTGTTAAAATCTGGTACTGTCTCGGTCAAATAGGCACAGTGGAAGGGTATGTATGTATATTCTTCTTATTATAGAATTCTTAACAGTAATGGCTACTAGATGCAATGGGCAACACAACTGCATTTAATTTTAAAAGCCTTTTTAAAAATTAATATATTTTTTATTGATATAGGAAGAAATATGGGAAAAACATAAAAGAAAATCAAAATCCTAATTCTAATGTCTAGATCTGGCACTGTTTTTGTGGAGCAGGCGGTCGCCACATAGTTTGTTAAGCATCATAACATTCTCCCCCAGAGCTCGTCATCTTTTGCACCCCTCTTGTGTCTCCTGGAATAGAGATATAAAATGTTGGAAAGTATGTTTTACAAAAGACTGCATACTTTTCTTTACGTAAATGCAAACATGCAGACTGTGGTAGAAGTACACATAAAAGCTTAACAAGACAATAGGAAATGTATTGCTCTGCAGATCAATAAGAAGTGGATTATAGTGTGCCATAAACATTTTACTAGATAGGAAATATTTGAGCGATAGGAAAACTGCTTTAATTGTAAGCAGATATTTCTGATTTCTGGATTTAACAGCATATCATTTATTTTACATGTTTTGTAGTTTATAACTTAGTAAAACTCTTATTGAGGCGACTATTTTATTCAGACTTTTTGTATTGTGCTACTTCTCGTCGTTGTTACATTACTTTGAACATACTGTAGACTCTAAAGTTTAGTTGTTGTCTGGGAAATGGATTCATACCAAATAGGAACAGAAATGAAGACCATCTGCTGCACAGTAATATGCTAATTCATTTTACTCTGACTTATAAAGGCCACAGAAATATACCTGTTTTTGCTCCTAGCACTAACATGTGTATTTATGCGCCTGCTGAAGATTTAAGGGGTCAGGAAACCCCTAGGGACTCATCAATAACTGCCACCCACATACAGGACACACACAATAAACAGTGCTGGCAGGTGTTAGAATAGAGTGGGCTAACATATCATATGCGATAGAAGTTCTGAGAGTGCATGGACCCAGGCAACAGGGGATAAGTTCAGAGTTTGAGAGTAAGGGCAACACAGGTGCAAAGGCGTAATCATGTTGCAATGACATTTTTGAACTGTGTAAACAAAAGGTGATATTTTCTAGCTCAGTTGTAACTTAAAATTCTATGTGGAAAAACAAAGTAATGTAAAGACATGCAAAAAAAAAGTAAATTCATTTTCTCCCCTCACATTGTAACATGTTTTTTCGAGGTCTACACTTGCACCTGTTTTTCCTTAACATTGAAATTCTTGATCAGCCCCCAGGTCTGCAGAGAAGTCACTCTGTGCTTGCTCTGGCTGGTGGCAGATTAGCCAGATTATCTCCTGTCTGTCCCCCAGTTTGAATACACCACACATGCACACACTACCCTTGCTTTGGAATTCATTTGGTGGAACTGTGGCACAGCAGAATTCTGCAGGCACCAGCTGTAAGACAGGCACTCTGACAGACAGGCTGTTTCTCTCTTTTGGGTCGGGCTGGAAGAATTCTTTACTCAGTGTCTCTGGTGTGTGGATTCTGTACACAAAAGCAACTCTGGAGCTCTTGAATTAGATGGGACTCATGTCCTTGTCCCACACAAGACCAAGTCCTGAATACTCTTAGTAAAGTGGCACCCATAGAAATGTTCCTAAAGGCCATTCTACCACAGAAAATGTTATGTAAAACACTGATATAAAGTGTGTATCACTTTCCCTACAGCTTGCCTTTCTCCAGTGTATCTTTTATTCTTCCAGTACTGTACAGTACATACTTAACCTTATCAGTGAGGAATATGTAGAGGCCCTTCATAACACAGGGGAAGCATTTTGGCAGACTAACATGAACGCCTCCTCATGTTTATGTGCATATCACAAGCCATGCTGGATACAAGAGCCAATTTATTCATTATAACACAATGTACTTTAATAGTAATTTCACTTCAAATTATGTTTATGTGCATAACTTTAAGGCCTAAACTTATAATATAATTGTAGATAAACCTTTTACCTAATTTGATAATGTTTCTTTGTGTACTTTTTCTTGCAATTGAATAAACCACATATCTCATTGGGAATAGATCCCAAACCTGACTGGAAAGAAACTGGATGAAGAATGCAAATTATTGTTGTATGCATTTAATGTTCTGGGGATGCTTAGTTGAAGCTTAAATCTGATTATGCCAAAAAGAGACACTAAGTGCTGGATCCACACATAGCAATGGATTATGTACATTAGCCTCAGCATCAGAGTAATTCTATATTTCATACGTAGGTGGGGAGTGTGCGCCCCCTGCTCTTCACTTGCACATATGGATCTTCCACATTCAGTACCTAACCTTAATTTCCTGAACACAGAATGCAGGATGATACATAGGGGCTTAGGGCCGGATTCTCCTGATGTTGTCCGAAGATGCTTGGGGAAGTTGGGTGATTTTCTGCCAATGCACATGAATCTTAGTTCCGTACGCCGGGAGATCTATCCGACAGGGTGGTCCATCCATCCCATCTGCTGCATGTGGATGAGGGGAGCATGTAAATTTTACAGTAGAGTCTGGGATTAAGAGAAAAAGGATTTCCGCTGATCCGCACGAGACACTTAAGGTAGGGTTATGGCAGTGTAAGTACCAAATCCGCACAAGAAAGGGAAGTTTACTGCCAGACCTCTGTGTATTCGGAAAATGTATGGAGGTCTGGATCCAGCCCTTACTGTATAATTTGCATGCTTACAATCTGTATATTGTAAATGATTTTTGCCACTATTATTCTTTATTATTAATTTTCATTTATATGGTGCCACAATTTTTTACTGCGCTTGCAGAAAGAATTTGACCTGCCCTTTTGCAGCTACACTCTAAGGGCTCTATTTACAAAAAACGATTTTTGAAGGTGAGATGAAATCGTTTCATCTCGCCGCAATTTACCCGCAATTTTTTGGTTTAAATCGCGGTATTCACAAAGATGCGATTTTACAACGATTTAAACGATTTAAAACAAATCACACGAGTTGCTGCGATTTTGAAAGGGCTAAATCGCGGTGGTTTTCTATAGAAAAAATGGATGACGTCAGTTACACTGGTGCTCTAGCGTTTCTGACGTCATCTATTATATAAAACACTGCCCCCTAGCGACCAAATGGTTATTAGGAGCAACACTGAGGAAGGAGAGGAGCGTGTCCCCGCCGTGGCAAGTCCAAAAGAGCCCAGAGAACCGGACAAGTAACTCCAATCAACGGGAACCCAGACTCCAATAAAGTGAAGAAGTTTCTGCACATCCAGCAAGGCTTCCCAAGACAGATGACAGCAAATGGGTAGTGTCCAAAACTTTTATTCTTTTATAACACCACCCACTTAGGATAGGAGACGGTGACCACCGGAGGTAAGTGCACACATTAGGTAAAATAATTAGTTAGGGAAAATACATTTTTTTACATGCATACTTACTGTAATGTGTTAATGTATGTTTTGTGCACACTGTCTTTTTTTTACACACACTACACACAGCGCAGCGCCGGCTTTAAGGAAGGCTACATTTCGCCTGTGGATTTGGTTTAAAGTTAATTACTTTTAGAATTTACTAACTTTAACATTTAATTGATGTAATTGGACAGGATCTGATAGCAGATCCTCACTGTGGGCCTGATTCAGACTGAAGAAGGAGATTGAAATTAAGGGCCAGTTCCAGACCTACGCAAATGTTATGCCCCCTTGTGTGTAGTGTATTTACGCCAGCATACCTACGAATGACGCCCCTAGGCAATCCCCTTACTCGTACTTACTTTTGCCATTTTACGACGACCAAACCCTACCCTAACTTTTGAGAGCGTAACTGCTGGCGTCCGTAGTCTTCATGCGTAGTTATGATGCTAAGCACGCCCATACTGTACGATTTAAATGCCTCACCCTGCCCCCGAAGCGTTATTACATGTGTCATATGGCTGGCACGCCCCTTCATGCGTTGTTACGATGCTGTTACGCTCAAGGCCCATACACTCTGAATTACGTTGCATAACATCTGCCGCGCGCATGTGCAGTAAGTACTATTGGCCACTTTTCCTCTCATGGCAAGCGTAAAATCACGGGCGGACGTAGGTCTGGATCTGCCCCTAACAGAGGAAGGTTACTCTTGGGATAATCCATGTAGATTTCAGGGGGAGTCAGGTTAATTGTATTCTTTGCATGCAGGGATATATCTTTGAATTGCTTACTGCACACAGATACTGACCAGCTTTACTATCACACTGTTATTTATACTTGGGATAGGAAACATCACCTCTCAACTATAATACTGTTTGCAACAGATGAAATATGACTCCCCTGCAATCAACATGGTTTAGCCCAGGAGTAACTTTCCTCTCTGAATTTCAAGCTCCTTCTTAAGTCTGGATCCAGCCCTAAGTTCCCAAATGCAGACATACACACACTAGGGTTAAATTAGTCCGCATCTAATTAAGCTACCAGCATTTTTTTATGAGTGTGCTAGGAAGCCAGAGCATCCATAGGAAGCCCACAAAGACACGGGAGAACACGGAGTAACAGCGTGCGATGTTTAGACTTGATAATGTCAGACTATTTCCGTATGCCACATATGGAAATAGCTTGAAATGATGTACTGCGCACTTGCAGTACAAAGGATCTGCATACGGAATGCACTCATCCATCGCAGAGGTACGCTCGGTGGGTGGGCACTGACATTTCAATTGTGCAGGAAGGGCTTGGCTAAGCCCTTACATACAATTCAATATTCCTTGTGGAATACTTAAGGTAGGGTCCTGGGCACGGATTCAGCACCAGCACATAGCAGAGCAGGGGGAGCGCCTGCCTTACTAAATCCAGTGTTAGTGTGTGTGTGTGTGTGTGTGTGTGTGTGTGTGTGAGATAAATGTTTTGCAGTGTAGTTCAACTAAAATCTATAAACTGTATGAGAGCAGGTGCAAGAATGAGAACTGAAATTGGGTGCAATAACTTGAAGTGATATCCAAATCATGAATGCATTGAGTGTAAGCGATGAAACTATATCCGATATTTAGTTCAAATTACATTACATATATTTTTCATAGTATATATATTTTTGACATGTTTAATAAAAAAAAAATATTAAAAGCAACAATTGAACCATGGGAAAATCATTTTACTCTAACTTATAACATCGACCATATACAGGACTTGGAGTCAATACAACTATCTACAAAACTTTGGCTTGAAGAAAGTTCATGGAACTATTCCTGATCTAAATTCAGGTTATAATACTTCAGAGTATATATCTGTGACACATGTAGAAAGTATTGCAAGCTCTAAGTGAACCGTGGGAAAATCATTCTACACTGACTTATAATGTCTATTATATACAGGGTAACATCTGATATTAATTCTCCAAAACGTGAAGTGAACCTCCAGAAATAAGAGTGGGCAACCAACCTAACCCTGGCTTTAACGTGATGATTTTTTTTATTTAACCAGTAAGCGATAGCCTGCTATAAGAAACTAAAAAGATTTTTTATATACAGTATGTCATATATTTTTTTGTGTGTTACAGTTTACTCTTCAAAAGCTGAGAATATATTGTGACCCAGGACAAAACAAACGTGAGACGGCTTGTGAGATTCCAGGAATGGTAAATACCGCATGTCTCTGTGTATGCATAAAGTGTCTTCTTAACAAGATTTTGACTCTAAACTAGAACTTTAACTAGTTATCAAGTGCTATGATTTATTGTATGTCTAGCCACAATCTAACGTTCTTTATAGTTTACTAATAGTAATATTCCAGACCCACCATTACCCATTCCACCAGATACAAAACACTTTGTTCCTCAGCTTCCAACTGTCACTATGTCATCCCGAGCATGCTTAATGTGACCATTCATCCTTGCGTGTGCAGAAGGGTGATGCTCTCTTTTTATCCCAGGGTCCATTTCTGTTAATATTCGTTATAATGTCCCAGTAGCAGGAACCATTAAGCCAGATCCAGCCCCCCACACGCTATACGTGCATGCAGGGGACCGTAGTTATGCAACCGTAGTGGGGAGTGCACGTCCTCTGCACTCCCTGCTTTTACAACTACGTCTGTGTCTATACATACGCAGACCTAGTAATAATGGGGCTTCCCCACCCTCGACACCCTCATTTAAATGGCTATGACATGGTCACCCCTTTCAGTGTACTTACTGACATACGTAACCTAGGACCTGATTCACAGATAAGAGTGAGTTAGGTGCGGGCAGATTCGTACCTAACTCACTCTTCCAGCCCCCAACCCGCACCCTATTTTAGGTACCTTATGACACTTATGAGTGCCATAGGGCTACCTTATTTCTCTGTGCAATGTCCGTACGGACATTGCACCTTCCCCCAACCCTCCACAGCTAATATAAATACCTCCCCCCTCCCACTATTTCCTAAAAACGCCCCGAGGTGGCATAATGCTGCTTCTTTGGGCATAAATCACTTTGTGCGGTCTTTAAAGACCACACCTACACTATCTACGTACCGATCTGCTACGTAGACAGCGTAAATGACCTACTACACATGCAGAAATGCACTCAGGCCCTTAGTTATATAGAAACATAGAAACATAGAAAGTGACGGCAGATAAGAGCCACATGGCCCATCTAGTCTGCACATTTGTTTATTGAAAACTATACTGACCCTAGACCCTATTTACCCTCAATTGGGGTTACAATTTAGGATACCCTTATATTTATCCCAAGCATTTCCTTTGAATCTACCTCCCTCCAGTTTGTATCCATGCCCTCGTGTTCTATTACACCTTTTCTTTTGAAAAATGGTACCCTCCGTCAGTAGTTGCGCTGTCAGAACATCTAGCGCATGCATGCACAGATGTTACGAGACAGTGGACTTACGCAAATTACTTGTGTAAGTCCCCTGTCGTATGTAGTTCAGGATCCAGCCCATTATGATTTGTCCTCAGTTATAAACAAAGCACTCTATGATCTGCATCAGAACTAACCTATTTAAATTGCATTTTATGTAGTATTTGTATTTGTAATTGTCAATTATTCATTATTTTTTGTTCTTTGTTTTGTTTTCAGAATGGAGAGGTATGTGATTTATTTTTAAACAAATTCAGGTAATATTTTCAATAAAAAAATGTAAACTATGAAAACCTGGTTATAACAAGACAATTCTTTCTTCATCGTCATTTTTTTTATTAATTTTTTTTAATCAATATTTACTTCTAAAGCAATAAAATTGTTATTAATTTGACTTTCATTTATAGGCTAGTATTGCTAATATCCTGAAAATCCAACTATTTTTAAATGTGAGCTTTGTAAGAAGTGAATAGCCATACTTTTAAAGTTTTTTGTTTCTCTATATACTTTAATGACAAATTCTATTTTACCACTAGAAAGATATTTTCGTAGCATTTAAAAGTACTAAATGCAATAACTTCAAAATTATGAAATATGAAAGAGCTGAAATATTCGTTTGGAAAAATATATTTTCCTCGCTCACGTTCCAGTGTTTAAATGGTCCAAGCGATGTTGGCTCAACACCTGCTCCCTGCGTTTGTCCTCCTGGGGAAAAAGGACCTCCTGGCCCTAAAGTAAGTAATGCTTGGTTATATTATATTATATATATCTTTTAAATGGAGGGACACACACACACACACACACACATATTAGAAATTATACCTTATCATAACTTAGAAACAGATCCATAGCTTGAAAATAAGAGAGGAAAATTACACCTGGGCAAAACCATGTTGGTTTCAGGCGACGTCAAATTCATTGTATTCTTTACACTGCTTTACTTTACACTGTTATTTAGATTTAGGCTAGGAAACGCCACCTCTCAACTCTAATACTGCTTGCAACAAATGAAATATGACTCCTCTGAAATCAACATAGTTTTGTCCAGGTATAACGTGTTGAGGTTTGATAGCATTGGATCGAGTCATTGCATAGCATATCTAATAATAAATTTAAGTAAACTTTTTACCTTACATCAATGTTCCGGGAAAGAATTTCCTTTATCTCACACATTCAAATCTTTTGAAAAGAGAAAACGATGCAATGCCTTCAAAGTCCAGTACTAATAATTACCAAAAACCATCTGGTAATCATGATATTTTTTCTTGCTGACAGTGATTAACAAAGAACAACAGGGACTAACTCCTTTATGCTGCTATCTTAGACCAATATGTAAAGTTGAAACAGCATTTCTCAGAGGCACCTAATATTAATTAGAAATTCAGTTATTGAACCCTTGCATGTAAGACCTTTTTTTCATAAGGGGGGAACTTATATAGAAAAACTTTACAGTAAATGTTATGGAATTTTAGTGTTACACAATTAATGTTTTGTTCAATTAATGTAGTTTTTAATCTTCTATTTGAAAGAATTAGTACTATAGTACTGAATATTGATTTTACAAGTAAACTCTTGACCAGCCTTGGAATACAGATAACAAGAGTAAATTAAATGAAGTCATTACATAAATAGGTGGATTGTTTATATATGATGGCACATTTTTGGCACTTTGTCAAAGGTAAATATTGGATAGATGGACACTGTATCAACAAAGTTGCTTTTTGTATTACATTAGTCTGGCAAAGGCAAACATGACAAATCTGTAGCGATGGACAACTTAACTCTTTCCACTGTCAAAAATTTGTAAAATTTGCTCAATTAAAGAGCCCTATGAAGGAGCAAAGCTTTGAATTCTAGCTATGTAATTTATGCCATGTTGTGGCTTAAGTTTTATACAGCATAAAAATAGGAAAGAGAAGATGCACTCCTGATCTCTAACCATCATTGATGGCCTGTGTAACTGAATGCTTCCCTGTCATTTCGGGCCGTATGCAGACTTCCGGCCGCATTGCATATGAGTTTACCGATATGAGCTACTGCGCATGTGCAGTAATTTTGTTACGACATCTATGTTACTTTTTGCACCGTAGATTGCATATACGCGGTCTTTAAGAGAAGCACAGGTCTGCATATGGCCCTTCGTCTTAAATGTCATCCCGTCATCTCAAACTTCATCTATCAAAAACAGAACTAATGGCATTTCTACCTGCCAATAAAAGTTACCCATCTGGTCTCTCTATTTTTGTTGACAACACTGAAATAATCCACATAAAAGCTTGATGTTTAGGCTACCTTTGACTATGAACTGTCCCCCCCCCCCATACATTCTGTTTCTAAATCCAGTTACATACATTTAAAACACATTTCCACAATACGCAAAGATCTCACACAAGAAACTGCAACTGTTACAGCGGAACCAAGAACCAGTGTGGAGTCTAACTAGGAGCCTGGTCTTCACTAGAGCTCCTAATGGTAGACATAGTCTGGGCTGCTGGCCCTAGCAGGTTGCACCCCCTGGCAACAATTACTGTGAATAGGCAGGAAGGAACTAACTGCAGAGAATGAAGAAAACAGGCAACGGACATCTGAACAGTGTTAGATGGAATGCACACAAGTAAGGGCACTGGTAGGTAGGAGATGTAGCACAGACTACCCAAGGCTGAGTGCGAAATGGAGTACACACCATAACTGAGATGTGGGTGAATATGGAAAACAGAACACACCAGAAGAGAGAGTACTAAGACACACAAAGAAACAAACAAGACAGAATGGGGCACTCATTCACACTGATGCTTACACACAACCCAAGGTGAAAACATAGACCAAAGGACCAAGAGTGGATAGTAGACATCACAGGGAGAGCACATGACAACTGGGAAATTAGACATAAAGAGGAAGAAAACAGCAGTTACAGGCAGACAGCATGCACGTCAGGGAATGCGGAATGGCCGGCTGCCATCCAGTCAGATGAGTGATTTTACATGATGCTCCCGCAGCATGTAACATAATAACTCTCATTCACGCATTATTCAACTTCTGCATTATTTGTTGCAATGTTCTACTTATTAGACTCCCAAATTATAAAATGACACCCCTACAGTCTATATTGCATGGCTAGACTGATAGGCTTGTCCACTTTGTCAGTCTTAACATTGGTTGCCTATATTTTACAGATTCAAATAAAAATATTCTTTTGTTTACCTACAAAGCCGATAACAAGGCCGCACCTCACTCATCTCAAGATATATCCCAGCTCGCTCTCTAAGATCTTAAAAAGACATACAGCTCTCTTCTACACTAAACAAATGCTCTGATTCCCAATGACAGGACTTCTCCTGGGCTGCACCCACTCTTTGGAATAACCTTCCTTACCTATTAACACTATCCTCTTCTCTCCAAACTTTCAAGTGCTCCTTTAAAATTCACTTATTCAGACAAGCTTACCAAATTCCTCAGCCTACTTATTTACATTTGTATACTCTATTTCCAACTACTTTGCTATCAGTTTTCCTTTCTGTTACATGACTAACACAAACTTGGAAACGTTTTCTTTCCTTGCTAAAATTCCCAGTCCTGCTACTAACGCTGCTGTGTGACTAGATGATACAGTGCACTAGGCACTTTTACCATACATGATGGCTTGTCCGTTGTATGATATATAGAAAACACAGCTGCATATGTATGTTATGATTAGCGCCCCTCTGTCTCCCTGTAAGAGATGTACTACTAGTTACATTTTTTTTAAAAAACACATGTACTGTAGCAGAATGTCTCTTAAAAGGAAACAAAAATGAATCATGGCGTAATCATGGTAACTATTTGTTCTGTTACTGTCTAAAGTTGTTCATGTATGAGATATTATAAGAGCAATAGCTGCAGAGTAGGTTTGGCACATTTATCGTACACATACACACACGCCACTTTCTCAGCACAGTTCAAGTTCAAAAACCTGCATTTGGCTCTGGGCAGTTCCCTCCTGCCTCCAGTCTGTTTGTTATCACCCAGTCTTATTATAATGATTATTAATTGTAAAGTGCAATCTGATGGCGCTAAATAAAAACCTGTTATCAAATAAATAAACAAACAAACAAACAAACACACAAATATAGCCAGAGTCCTAAAATAAACTTAAATTTTTTTTGTTTTTTTTATTATTATTTCTGTACTATCTATCTATCTATCTATCTATCTATCTATCTATCTATCTATCTATCTATCTATCTATCATCTAGCTAGCTATCTATCTCTTCAGCTCATATTTCGTTAGTAATGCAATTTACAAATGGCCCTTGATGACAGGGAATGCTAATGATTATTGCACTTCATATGACATTTTGTTCATGTTTAATGGTTTAATCTTTCTTAACACTAAGATTGCAATCCAGGACAGTACAGAGAACAATTACCATGCCCTTGATGTACTATTTACATATGTCCCACCTACTACTTAGTATATGCAAGAGCATCCCGCTCCACAATCAGAAACTTTACACGACAGGATCCATACCTGAATGCAGCCCTTGTGCATGCAAGAAGCTGCCATTTTATGATCCTAGCAATCACCTAAAATAATTAAATCTGAATCTGGACCAATAAGTCGAATAACAAAACAAATTAACTATAGTAATGCTGGAACAAGCACAAATATAAAGTTTCAATTATCGCAAACATTTGTTAATGCTGTTATTAAGTTGCTTCACCACCACAACAAGAAGGGAACTTTTTTGGAAACATCTGTCTTAAATGGGTAGCTAAAAGCTATTTCATGATAAACAGTACATTTGTTTTCCAAGCATCTAACAGTGGAAAAAGGAAAGATTTGTTCATGTGCCAAAACCAAAGCTACATTATTACTAACAAAAATAAAACCCTAGAAAAACTGATTTACAGCATTTTTTGCTGAGAAAGTAAATGATTTTTACTCTATAATTAAAAAGTTAAAAGCCACATAAAAGTTATAGATTGAGAGAGAGTATTTACAGATCCGTTTTCACGTGGAGTTGCGTGCGTATTTTTAGGTATGTTTTAACTGCGCATGCGTAGTAACTTTATTTACGTAAGTTACGTAGAATATACGCACATGTGTGCTTTAGACACATTGCACTTGGGGACATACGTGCGGAGGGGCGGGGTTGAGTTACGTACTGGAAAAGTTACGTGAAAGAGGGTGTGGGGAGGCATTTAAATGAAGCCTTTGAGGGCGCGGTTACATAGAATTGCATGTACGGAATACATATACGCACGTATGTACACACGTAAAGTTAGAGGTGTAAGTCCACGACTGCATGACCATGAGAGGGAAATATCATGGGTGTTGGTGGGTGTTGGCTTGCTTCGTGCGTGGGTATAATTGCGTACTTTGGTAAAAAAACGCATCTCTGAATCCGGTCCAGAGAGTGTGGGGGGAGGGGCCAAAGAAAGAGGGGAAGAAAAAAGAGAGAGAGAGAGAGAGAGAAAAGAGAGTGAGATAGATAGATAGACAGACGATAGATAGATAGATAGATAGATAGATAGATAGATAGATAGATAGACAGACGATAGATAGATAGATAGATAGATAGATAGATAGATAGATAGATAGACAGACAGACGATAGATAGATAGATAGATAGATAGATAGATAGATAGATAGATAGACAGACAATAGATAGATAGATAGATAGATATGAGATAGATATCTATAGATAGACCCGGTGCCAGATTTACTAAGCTGCAGGAAAGACAAAGTGGAGATGTTGCCCATAGCAACCAATCAGATTCTCGCTCTCCCTTTCCTATTACATACTACAGAATGTCAGCTAGAACCTGATTGGTTGCTATGAACAGCATCTCCACTTCATTCTTTCTAGCAGCTTAGTAAATCTTGCCCCTGGAAAACATGAACTGTTGGAGGTCCCTGAGGACCGGGGGCCTTATTCACACATAAGAAGTAAATAACTACACGTGGATTCACTAAACTATGAACCTAAGTTGCAAATCAACTCCCATGACACAACCCTCGATCTAACGGATCTTTGCTGACTTCCGCCATGGGGAATCATAGGGCTACCTAAACTCTGCTCGTATCTTTGTGAAGATTTTGCTAAAGTATGTGTATGTGTGCAGAGTCTGCATTTAAATGCCTCCCCCACCTTCCTTTCTTAGCTTCCTTCTTATGACGTACAGGCACACCCTTTCTTATGGATCCCAATAGGAACCAAATTGATCTCCGTATGCAACAGGTTTCTGTGCATAACATCTGAATCGCACATGCGCAATTCACATCAAATCAGCAAGATACGCACACAACCTGCGTATTTTTAGGTATGTTATTAAGTGTGATTCAGGGTCTGAGTGTGAAAAACACTCTGGAAAGACCATACAATGATCTGTCCATGGTGCTAGATTGGGAATTTCTGCTTGGGTGTTAAGGCTAGTGAATAGGCTATATATAGATTAAATATGTTTTTTTAAGCAATAAACTTTATATTTCAGTCAATGAACAATATAGAGCAAAAAAAGGTTTGATCTGAATTCTCTTGTGGCATTTAAGACATAGATTATTAAACACAGACCATTGGCTATTTAAGGGGCCCTCAAAATGATATTATGGTGACTTCCACGCAAGCAAAGGTCAATAGGATGGTGATAAACTAATCTGATAGTGATATAGCAATTTTTCGGTTGCAGATACCAATATGCACTGGTAGCCAAACATGTTTTATTTGCACATAAAAGTGTCAATTCATATGCTACTAAAACCATTGCCATTCACTCCACTGACCACATTAATCACAATGGATCTGATTCAGATTTGCACGCAACTTTAAGCACGCAAATCTGAAAGTAAGCACGGAGGAAGGCAGTACAAGCCCCTGTCACTCCCTACAGAGTTCTGGACATTTAAGTGTCCAGAACCCTACCTTAAGTTAAACGCATTTATCTGCGTCCGTACGAATGCAGATCCGTGCAGAACTGCCTCTCCCTACCCCTGATGGAGTTTACGCATACATAAATTAAATGCCGGCCCCTTTTACAGAATTGCTTTTTACGGAACAATGCTCCGCACGGATTGCCTTTCCGACACATAGCATCTAGCGCACGATGTTACATGTCAAGGGGACATACGCGAATGACTTGCATAAGATCCCTCTATACGTAATTGTGAATCAGATTCAGGCCCAATACCTTTAAACTGTGTCAAATACTATGAAAGCAAGTATCGTGCCATTAGATACGATGATTTCTATTTTCAAATCCACTTTGGTGATTAAAATAAAAACACTTTCACAGTTCTCAAAGTTTTAATGTGATGTTACTTGCGTGCTATAAAATGTTTTCCTTTTCCAAAATGACTACTGGATTAAAGTGACAGGGAGAACACATTTCCTTTCACATAGTAGCGGTCTAATGCAGTGGCACACCCAGAGGGGGGGGTTCTGGACACATGTGGGTCAGACTGACGTAGAGGAAGATGGTACTGGCCTGTGCTGCAAGCAGGTGGGGATGGTGAATGGGTCACAACAAATTCAACAGTGCTTATTCACTGACACAAGCTCTGGTCCATTGTGTAATGTGCTCTACTATTGCAATCAGATGTGTCCCTTCGAAATAGAACTACTATTTTAACGTGTGAAAAAAGTTACTTATAAAACCCCTAAAAAAATATAAAAAACAGGAATTATTACAGACAATAACCAATGCAATTCCTTAAGGTAGAATTTTTATTATTTTCAAATCTACATTATAAATGTCCTGCTGTCACAGAGAACGTTAATGGATGCCTTACATGTCTTGGCAGTATCAGCATTGACCTTTTACATATTTTTTTTTTTTAACAGAGCATCATATTAAGTAGCTCTTTAAAGTTTTAAACAGTCCTTCACATCAACCTCTGCCGTATTACAGTCTCCTAACATAACATACACACTCACAAACTCACTCACAGGCTTAGGGGTAATTTTTGCCCCATGCGGCATGGCAGTGGTGATGGGTCGGAAGCAGAGCTTGGGGCGGAGCTTATTTGTCTTTATGCTCCGAAAATGTTTTTTTTTTTAACAGAGCATCATATTAAGTAGCTCTTTAAAGTTTTAAACAGTCCTTCACATCAACCTCTGCCGTATTACAGTCTAATTCCCTAACATACACACTCACAAACTCACTCACAGGCTTAGGGGTAATTTTTGCCCCATGCGGCATGGCAGTGGTGATGGGTCGGAAGCAGAGCTTGGGGCGGAGCTTATTTGTCCCGTTTTTATGCTCCAAAATGTTAGGAGGTATGCTAATATACCCCACATGTAATACATGCATAGAATATAATCCAAGCAAAAGTGATACTTTAAAGAAATGCACTGAGCACCTATTTGTAATATGATGTGTTCATACAGTAACTTAGCATCTTTAAATGTGTCTTTGGAAAATGAATCGTACTTTCTGATGTTGGTGTATAAACATTCTCACACAGGGTTTTGCTTGTATTATTTTTTTATGGATGGTTTAAACTGTAGTTACAGTTAATCCACTCTCTATATAAAAAGTCCTGTACAAGGAAAGTATTAGGCTCTTTATAATAACTGGAAATAAAAAGTCAATTTAGACCTGTAAGTTTTGCCAATAAGTAAAAGGAAAGCCCCTTTCGCACTTGAGGAAATCTGTTAATGTTGCTAGTACACAATACATTTTGGCAACAAAGCTGGAAATGTTTCTGGTCAAATATTATGCTGATTCCATTAGGAAGCTTTAATTGGGTTACAATACTGGTGAAATTATAAGTAACTTTGTTTTAAAATGTTTTAACTGTGATAGGACTCATATGATCTGTTGATATTTATCCTGATAAAGATATTTGGATGTGCTCGGTTATACCTATAGTATGTGCCATATATTCAGAAAACCACTTGGGAAATCAGTTTCATGAATATAGTACCATGTTCTCCATGACACCTAGGAGGTCATTTTTTATAAGGTTGACCCCCTTGGTCTAATACTAATGAGTAAGGAAATCAGATGTTAGTCCTATGACGGTGGGGAATTCATGCAGCTGGTGCAAGGATGCATAACAGCAAATGGGTTTTAATTGGTTTTGAGTGATGTTCTGTTGTGATTAATTTGTGAGCTATTTACAGAGCTATTGGATGAACTTCGGTAATTTTATTAGAACACAATGAACTTTCACAACAACATCTTTCACTTTCATTCCAATGGCAGGGAAGGAAGAAGACTTTAGGCAATGTGGAACTCCTCAACAATCCAGGTTGCTCTTGCCGGACCCTGTTCACAGATGCGTTTTTGCGTGTGGTTGTGTGCATATTTTTTAGGAGCGGATTAACTGCGCATGCGTAGTAACTTTTTCCACGCACATTATGTAGTATTTACTCACGTAAGTACTTTTGGCACAGACTTGTGATTCCCACTTAGGGACATACGCACGGAGGGGCGAGGTTTTTATCCGGACGGTCAAAGTTACGTGAAAGTGGGTGAGGGGAAGCATTTAAATGGGCATTTGAGGGTGCGGTTAGATAAATACGCACATACGTAAGTAACACGCGCATAAGTACACACGTAGAGTTAAGGGTGCCCTATGGAGGCAGAAGTCACCGAAAACCCATCCGTGCGAGTGGAGTGTCATGGATGTTGCCTTGCAACGTAGGTGCATACTTTTTACACACGTATCTGTGAATACGGTCCACCCTTCTTATTTCTTTGCCCCAACAGTTGAAAATTACTTGTTGTTTCAGTTACCCATTAACCCCATTAGACGGGACTACCGATACAAATAACATTTTTGCTTAACTTAATTTTACTCTCGTTATATGGATACATTTAAACTTTAATTCATCTGCTTCAATTGCTTTAAAATAACCATAAACTGTTCCCCCTTTATCTTTATCTCTTTCTTACATCCCCATTTTAAAAAACGTCGGTAGGTTGCTAAAGGCAGCACCTAGTGCCCAGCGGCGGGATTAGGTAAAAGCCGGAATCTGCAGCCCGGAACCAAGCTGGAACCTAGAATCTGCAGACTGCAGCCTTATTTTTCAGCGCTTCAAACTGGTATACACCAGTCCATCACTAATGACTAACAGGCAAATACTGCAAAATTCCTTGTAAGCTACAAACACTAAGTGGTGCTGCAGTGGGAGAACTCATTCCGGCAATTCTGGTTCCAGTGTGCTTCCAGATTTCGAAAAATCAGATTCCTCCCAGCCATTTGCGAACTGGCTGGGATTTCGATTGCTATGCCTCGATGAGCTCGCAATAGCTGCGGCAGAGGCGCGGTGGAGGGATATCGCAGACAGCGGAAGGATAACGGTAATTGCGAAAGTGAATGAGTAAAGTATGCTGAACGGCATGCTCACCCATTCATTAAAAAAAGTAGAAAGCGGTAAGTGTTCGAAAATGGGACGTTCGAAAAGGAACTTTCGGATGTCCCATTTTTGGCAATAAGATTTTCGTACCGAAGAGTGTAACTGCTAGGGGACGATGGGGCTTTTAATCTGCACATTTGTACAATGATAGACAGAAATTTAAGGTTGTACATTTGTAAAAGACTTTGCTATAGCATGACAGCATATATAGTGTCCCATAACTGGAATAGCTGTCAAAAGACAATTTATTCCAATACCACAGTTTTGAAATAATCCTAAAGTAAAGCCCCAACACATTTTATCTACATATAATAATTATGTGCCGTATTCAGAGATCCGGTTTTAACGAAAGTTCCATGCGTATTTTTAGGATCGGATCGATTTTGCATCAACTGCGCATGCGTAGTAATAGTGATACGCCATCTACGTTGAAGTTAAGGTCGGAAACGGCTAAGGGACGGTCCAGTGAATTGGGCGGAGATAATTACGACCCTAAGGTCTTCAGATATATAC
>WWET01000064.1:64979-88815 GCA_011038615.1 Limnodynastes dumerilii | reverse complement strand
GAGCTGTTGAAGCTGTGGGTGTATCAGATGATACAAGGTTTATTTGATTTGTTTCATTGATACAAGCATCCACCAGCCATGACTTTTTGGCCACACCCATTGACTTAGTTGTGGGCCCCCTTAAAAATTTGTAGATGTCCCGTTTTGAGAAAAAAAATAAAAGGTCACGTTAGGAAAGTTACTCCTGGGCCAAACCATGTTGATTGCAGGGAGTCATATTTCATCTGTTGTAAACAGTATTAGAGTTGAGAGGTTGTGTTTCCTATCCCAAGTCTAAATAACAGTGTAAAAGTAAAGCTGGTCAATATCTGTGTGCAGCAATTCAAAGATATATCCCTGCATGCAAAGAATACAATTAACATGACTCCCCCTGAAATCAACATAGTTTTGCCAAGGCGTGACTTTCCTCTCTTATTTTCAAGCTGTTCTTAAGTCTGAATCAGACCCATAGGGTTTAATTCAGACCTAGGGCCAGATTTACTAAGCTGCTGGTTTGGAAAAATGGAGATGTTGGCCATAGCAACCAATTAGAGTCTAGCTAACATTCTCTATTATGTGATAGGAACATGAGAGCTATTATCTGATTGGTTGCAATGGGCAACATCTCCACTTTTCCAAACCCACAACTTAGTAAATCTAGCCCCTGATTGTATGCCCAATTTCATGGCATATCACTGTGTTTCTTTGCCAGGGCACACTCATAAAAAAAAGTGCAATTATAGCTTTACAGACCTGAACAATTCATTCTAAAGCTATTTTTATTTTAATGCATATGCATGGTCAGTGACGCACTCACGCAAAGCGTTATCAACATTTCCAGTTTAAATGACTGTAAAATACCCACACTTTTGTTTGGATCTCTGGGAAAGGGAATTTACCTGCATAGTAGGATTGTGCTAGACTACACACTGTACATACGTAACTTGCTGTACTTACCACTATCCAGAGCTGCTGTAGATCCTGTAGAAGCCAAACATTGTTTGTATTTGTAGTTGCATTCAGGTCTGGATCAGGCCCATAATGTGTTATCATGACCAAGCTATATAAATGTCATTAAGCAAAATATATAAAGCCATTAAATGATTATGTACTGTTCTGACACAAATGTACATGATGGTGATGTTCACAGCTTGTATGCTTGGAAAAGGAACACAGTTTGTGAAAGTATATTACTTACTGCTGCTCGTTTTAGCATGGGAGGATAAAATTAGTTACAGTAGTTTAAATGTTATTTGAATTAGGTCATTGCATGGTACAATGTAATTTCAGTGAAACACACCAGAGATGTAATTGAAAGCTATGTTAGATTATTTTTCAGCTAATAGTGACTTTCATATGGCATATTATCCTACTGATCAAAAATAAAAACTTATAGATAAGCTAATTGAAAATTATGACAAGAGTATACATAATGGATAAATTTAGATATATCTAAATATATATGGAATAAAAAATGAAAATACAGAGAACTGTTATATATTTTTTTTATTTTAGGGACCACGTGGCTTACCTGGTTTAAAAGGCAATTCTGGGCGTGATGGTGATAAGGTAATTAATTAATTCATTTGTATTATTGTGAGAAAATACAAATGTTCCACTTTAACATAAACTAGCTTGATTCTACTCATGTAGCCAAGGGCACCTGAAATCTAGGTAGGATTAACCACATAAAACATTGTCTAAACCAAGCTGCAAACGTGATTAATATTTACTTTGTTTTTATTTTCATGCAGGAAAAATATCAAATGATAGTGCTTATGGCACACAAATATTAAGCTGCTTTGTTTTTAAACTTTCATTTAGAATTTAACTACAAACCATCACACTTTCAATTAATTCTGTTTGTATATTTCAAACGTTACTCCCCAGCACTTCACCTTGGTTTTGCCAAGGTCCAGATTTGCTTCTTTTTATGCTTACTCATCCAACCCAACCATGTATCGTCCCATGAAAATCTCTTTTAAATGTATGACAAAGGCTGACAAACAAATCTATTTTCAAATAAGTGACAGAGAAAGCAAGGGGTCTCCAGTAAACTGTTGTCTGTCCATTAACATTATTACTGAGATGCTTTAGCAGCATATATTTTTCCTCATTCTGCATGTATTTCACTGGTGATTTTTGACACAATGATCTCCCATGTCACCATTGCCACCATGAATCTTGGTCTGCTTTGGTTCTGATGGGAGTAAATACCAATTCGTCATGCCCAGACCTTTTTTTTTTAAGTTCACTTGTTTATCTTTAACCCAGGCTTGGTGACAGGGGTGAACTAGGAAGACAGCTTTGACAGGCCCCAAGGTCCTGATGGGCCTCTGCAAGCCACTGCTGCAGACACTATTAAGAAAGGATGGGGGCCCCCATAAAAATGTGTACTAGGCCCCAAAATTTCTGTTGTTGGGCCTGCTTAAACCAATCGATAATTTTCAAATAGAATTGAAAAATATGTCTTGAATTTCCAGAATAAAAAATTCTATCTTGAGGATGACCTCCCCCCCCCCTTCCAAAACACAAAAACTCAAAGGGAGTGTATTCTGCACAATAAAATGAGATGCAGAGGTAGCCTCAAACTTAAGCCCTGCCATAGCTATTTCTTTAGTTTATTGTAGCAGCATGGTCACTTTGTCAAGTAAAGTGGGGTCAAATACAATTTGTTCTGCTACATTACTTGTCAAGTAAAATCAATGGCATATCTTATAGTGACAGTTATAGTGTTTTAACACCTGACTGAAGTTAAGATTGTGTTAGATTTAAACCTATATTCTGTAATATTCTGGAAAACTTCATGTATCCTCAGCTCTATTATAATGTGGTGATCTAGATATGTTTTCCAATAAAGTCATTTGTATATATAGTTTTCCCCGAGAGCTTCATGATATATGGTTCATATTTGGATTATTTAATATATCTGTTATTAATGCATACAAACTTGTGGTCAGAGGTTTCCAGTTATTTGCTTGTATAACCCTATCCTAACCTAAGTTCAAGGCCTAATTTACAGTTTCTGAACTGTATATAAAATTAAAAGGAATGGAAATTAAAAAGAATTTTACAGAAAGAGTACTTACTTTAATATACAACTGTTTCATTTCAGAACAGTATTGTTACTATCATTTATCAGCATTAATTCTATAACCAACAGATTAGTTCTTGTTCAGTCAAGCTGACATATCGGACGATATGGGACTTGGAAAAAATACAAAAGCAATGCTCTTGCAATGTTAATGATTATTCATAAACTTTCAGTCATATGTGGTACTCCCCTCTTTAACTCCTGATTATTTAGAAATCAGACAAAAAAAGATGGGAAAATAATTCATTGCTGTTAAGTTACTAACATGGTTTAGAGGCTTAATATACAATATATAATCCTTTAATTTCCTATCTTTAAATGTACGTTTACTTCCTATTAAAAATATGTCTCCTCAGTAAATGTTCTAGTCTAATTTGCTTTCTGTTTATACATTTTATAAACATATTTGTTAAATACAATGTAGGGTGACAGAGGAATTTCTGGATTTCCAGGTTTACATGGACAACCAGGATCAAAGGTAAGAACAGGGGCATGTTGGTTTTATTTTAGAGGGTATTCATTTTCATTATAAAAAATGTGCTAATAAGTGTGGCCTTCTAAACAATGTAATGCTATTATTGGGTGCAATAAAAATGTCATTGGGCTGATAATGTTGGAGAATTGGGTAAGAGAATGATGCTTCCCCACACGGGGAAATATTACATCCCTCACCTCCTCTTTCTTCCTTCTCAGCAGGCTGTCACTTTCTTCTCTCCTTATGTGCATACGACAGACAATAGCTTTACTTCTGGAATTCAGCAATACTACTTTGACTCTGTTCATGTGAGCCTTAAAAAAAACATTTTTAAGTATGCCAATTTATATAGCATCATTTACTGTTTGTCTAAATGAGCTACTAAACTTTGGTTTTAGTATTGAATTCTATTGAATATATTTTACAATATTAAATTGTCCAGGGCGAGATGTAGGAGACATGTTGAACTTCACCAAAATTTTGGGGGTCAGACTTTCATAATGTTGGGGTAGCTCCCTGACCAGCATGTCAAGCAATACTTATCCAGGTCCCTGGTAAAAACCAACACTAGTTAAATCTAGGTATACACTACATTTATTTTACCAAATTTTTATATATTTAACTATTTCACTAATGACTATCAGAATATTAATTCATGAGTGCACACTTTAAATGACATACTGGAAGATCTATGATTTTCCTCTTTCTTTACCTTCTGTCCTTCTGACTTCATTCCTTCATTGATAAGTAAAATTGGGCAATTTAAAATATCAAATTAAACTATGTGATGTCCTTTAAAATGATTGTGCATGACCGTTCTGTATGTACACACTGATCACATGTAGCTGAAAAGACTTATTTATCTTATGATCTTCACAAAAACCAAGTAGTATTCAGCTTTAGACTCTGCTTTCTGTGCGATTGTGCAAACAACTACCCGGGAGATCTGGCGATCCATCACAATAAACTCTGGTCATATTTTTGGAGAGCCAAGAAAATCTATCTCGTTGTCTATAACAACTAAGAAGAAGGATTTAGCAGCAGGATATCAATCAGTCTTACCTTCTGCAGGGGTTCCACAAGTTGGATCGTTGCCTGCATACAATCCAGAGCAACTGTTACTGTAACACTAAACATGCATCAGATTCCCCTTCCTTCAAGATTTGTTAAAGTCCAGTCTCCTGTTGGGGGTTCTTTAACCATTGTAGATTTCCCTTTGAGCTGTGTCCTGTAATTATCCACTTTTGGAAATAAATAATTATTTACTGAACAATTTGAAGCAATTCATCACATACAACTACTGTAGCTGGGAGCTCTTATGATTTGTGGCACATAGAATCTCCAGCATGGTCTTTATTGATCTAGCCACATTGAACTGTATCCAAAAATTTGTCAGCATTTAAAAATCCAATTGTTTGATCCCCACACATCCTGCATTTAGATTTCTGTTAAAATCTATATCTAAACACTCAAACAGACTTCCAAGATCAAAACCCTACCTTAAAATTTCCAACTTTTGCAAACATCAAATGGGGGTGGTTTGGAAGTCTGAATTGGTATACTGCCACACAAGTCATACCCACTTGAGATTGCAACTCAGCTCCCCTGTTAGAAGTTATCAGAAGTGTCAATTTCTGGAAGTCCGGATAGAGTGGATTGTGTGATGTCTGGTAACATATCCATGTTTGCATGCGCAGAATGCCAAAAAATTGAAGAAATCCGATCTGACTTTATAGAAAGAGGAGAAAATCAGAAGTCCTTAATCCGGTCCATAGTGTGATATTACCATACCACAACATTCATTCAAGACTCTATAAGGATTAATTTAGTATTTATGAATTGGATCCAGAACTACAAGCAAATTCTGTACTTTTGCCAGTGATGCACCTGCATCATATGGAATTTGCTAACCTCTATTCGGCACCCAGGAGTATGAAAACTCCCCCCAGTATTCCTGCATGTGCAATGGAGGTCCATATCCTGCAGCCTAACTTAAATATTCCAACTGTAACACTGTACATGCGCTATACTGAATTTATACATAAAGACTGTTTATGTTTTTTTATTACTATATTTTTACTATACTATATCAAACTGTTTTCATTTGTTATTTCTTTTTTGTTATCTTAGGGTGAGCGTGGACATAAAGGAGACAAAGGAATTGCAGGCCATGATGGAAAAAAGGTAAACATTAAATATATTGATATGTAAATAAATTAGGGACTAAAAATAGTTGTGGTGCTAAAAACAATTTTTTTCTGGCACAACAGTTTTGAAAATGAAAATGGAAAAATATAATCAGTTTCTAGAAACATGTTTCACCAATAAAAATGTTACACTTTTGCACTGGAAGATATATGGGTTGTCTGAGATTTTCATTTCTTTTATAATGTTCATTATAAGGTTCAGCCTGAATTTCACATTCCAGACTGTATTTTCTAAGCTAGCCTCTGATTTATACTAAAATACCCATCACATATATTCTAGTTCTGTTATCTCTTGATATCATGCTGATTACTCTTTAATAAAGGAGTATGCTGTTATATACAATAATGTCTACACAGAAAGACTGAAAAATGTTGTATTTAAATTTTTTTAAATATATTATATAAGAAAAATATTTTAAAAAAAACCTTTGTATTAACTACATTATTGGTAGAAGGTATATGATTTGTACCTATCAAATTTACTCCTTAGGCCCTTGGTTTTACATATTCTAACAATATGGTTATCCATTGGATTTTATACTCTTTGATTGTCTATCTACAAAGTACAAATGAGAATTATAAAACATCTACCAGGGAAAAGTCTGTGTTTCAAGTAATATAAAACTATATATTAAACAACAAATAAAAATTGTATATATACCAATACAACCCACTATTACAAATATACCTGGATGATGAACATTCAATAAGTTTTCTAAGTTTAAACTTGTTTTACTCACACACATTTTGTAGTAATTTTAAATGTGGTATTGATAAAAAATAAACAAAATAATTGGATTCTGTATTTTGTTTATTGGATTTTTAACCATGATTTACTTAAGGCTTCCTTCTCAATGATGTGCAATACTTAAAACACAGAAAAGAAAAACTAACAATATACAATATATAATTGCAATTAGAATGAAACCTCTTTGTTCATTGCTTTTGGGAATGTTGACATGGTGACTTTTTTGGACATTGCATTTACTTGTGTCACTGGGCATTTCTGGTGTTTAACTCCAGGGGTTATTTATAGCACTGCCTCTGGGAGCAATTAAAGGCTAGGTTTTTATAAACTGTTTAATATTGTTTATCAAACAAATATTTATTTAAGAACACAATGCGAGATACTACAGAACACTTGGATTAGCAGTATGAACTTCACTTTATATATAGAATTTAATACTCCGCTTTGGATATTATTCATGCCACATGTGGCCCCAGTTTCACCAGAAGGGACATTATCTCATTTACCAATTAAGCGCTGACATTGTTTGTTTGTATGTTGTTTTTTTAGTTCATAATTTGATTTATACACTTAGCTTTCTAAAACCTTTTAACTCAACTTTCATTTTCTGACTTTGATTCTCACCACTCAGAAAACCCCTTTACTTTATTCTGCACACAAAGCATTTGGATGTAGTATGTGCATTTGAGGTTTGGACACCCTGAATGCTCTCTATAATTTAAATTACATAAATATCTATATTTAAGTACTGGTTTTCTATATATATAATTAACAGCCAAATTGTCTGCATAATTTTGACAGGAGATATTACTCTAGTTACATTCTAGAGGTGGGGTTAATGAGAAACAGTAGATGTAAATTGGATAGAGTCAATATAATGAGCAGATGAAGCAAAAGCAATAGTTATGAGGAATTATATGTTTGGGTAGTTAAGCTTATTTATGCCAAAATTTTTAGGGCTCATTTGGTAGACTAAAGGTTGACTTACATTTGTGTAAGTTCCGCAGTTGGGAAGCAGCACTTGAGATGTCTTAAAGATGTCTTGCAGATTAATGTGAACACTTAAAAATTGATAATTAAAGCAATGGAGAGTCATTAAAGGGGTTTACTGAAAGACAGCAAAATTTCAAATGATAAATATTAATACGTGTTATTTAATACTATAGATAGCTTATAACATCGCTTCAAGATATGGGGTAAAATTTATAATACATTTATATGCATAAGTCTCTTGGTTGTAAACAACAATTACAATTTATATCTCTTAAATAGACTTGTCTTACAGTAGACTATACTCTTTCAAATATAGCAAACACAGCTATAAGTGAAAAAAGGCAAATCATAGCTATGGGCCAGATCCAGAATTGGGCAAATGTGGAATATGCGAACCAACAGGTTTCTGGCACAGAGACGCATCCTCAAGGTGCCATTCCGACGGAAGGTTGGGAAGAGCCACCAAGTGTACAGTGTTTATGCATGATGGGTTGGGGGCAGATATGGTAACCATACAATAAAAACTTAGTATAGACCTTAAGTATGATCCACGAATACGCACAACCTTTATTTTTTGTGCGTAAAACCTTACTTAGGGTGCAGGGTACAGATTTTTTACCCCTCACACGTACAGTACTTAGGATAACACTTAAGGGAATTCCGCTGCTGCTGTGTGGGTTTTGTGGATGTAGCAGCAGAATTAAGGGTCCAGTCCTATGTGTCCTGTGCCTTGTATTAAAACATATGTTTGAAGCCAGCTCTGGTGACCTACTAAAGAACAGGTATCAGACTGATAATTTTTTACGTTATCAGAACCCAAATAATAATAGCTGGATGATACTAGCCACAAATAAATTTTTTCATTTTAACTTATCCAACTAGTACAGATGGACTTCTACCTTAACTTTTCCTTCTGAAGCACACTAAAATTCCCAGAAGTATGAACTAATACACATTAACATGGAGAATCTATACTGTAAACTGACTGAAAGGGAATGACAGAAGTGTCTGGATGAGTGGAAATGTGTAGTGGAACCAGTTTAATATATGACAATAAAGTTGTTAAAAGTGGCATACTTACCAAAATTGGTGCTATGAGAGTCTGATTGAGGAACAGACAAAAGAGCAGCGGTTATTGAACATACCATCCATCCTTTGTCCCCCTTAGGATAAAGAGAGATAGGGTGAGATGCACAAAGTGAGTTTCTGCATTTAATTGAAGTATTGAAAGGTTAATAAACATTTAAAACTTGCTTTTATACATATTTGTATTGTATCTCTCAATAGAGAAATAGGAATTTTTTGGTTTACTAAGTAAAGATAGACATTTTTTTGTGCTCTTTTAATATTTAGGGAGCAAAGGGAGACAAGGGGAGTACTGGATTAATGGGAAAGCCAGGAAGACCTGTAAGTATACTTTCAGCAAATTGTATTATTTTACCATTTTAAAAATCACAGCATTTTAATTTATTTGTATTATTAACTTTCTTATTTATCAGGGAGAGCCTGGACTGCATGGAAAGGACGGCACATCTGGGTATCCTGGATCAAAGGTAGCTGCACAATGTAAATAGATACTTGTTTTAAAATCAGTTATTTGAGCTTATACTTTATTCTTGGTTTATTTATGGTGTTTAAAATGTATTAGTAGTCATCAAATGAAAAAAAGAAAAATATATAAAACAAACCAAAAAAAACAACAACAAAAAGAGCTTACTTAATAGACTGAATTCAGACTCTTGTAAAATGATTTTCTGATCGCAGAGACAAAAAAAACCTGCTTCCTTTTGATTGGGCCTCACTTCCGCTATGGATCCTTTGGAATACTGGAAGTGTTTCTGCAGGTTTGTGATGTCAGGGCAAGACAGATCACTCAGTTACCAGTGGTATGGGAAATGTATGCAGATACTGCAGTGAGAGCGTGGTAAGTGCTCTCTGTACTATCCAAATCTAAAGGTTGGTGCCTTTTCACGAAATGCCTTGTGAGTGAGGGAAGTGGCCTCCTCTTGTCCCCACTGAAGGCTAGACCTTGTGGGGATCCAGCATTGGATCTCCTTTACTGCTGCACTCTGAGCTACAGGTCACTACAGCTTTCATAAGTCGTCATTTACCACATGCTTAACAAAACATTAAGTCAAATAAAAATTCTTGTTAGAGTTTAAACCAGGTTTTGGGTGATGCTTGATTTTGGACTTGGACTAGGGTCAAACCGTTTGTAGTTACAAGTTTAGGAATACACATACTGTTAAAATAATGGTGATTATTTACAATATTAAGTACATGCTTATGTTTATATTGTCACAGAGCACTGTATTGTTGTTACAAACATATTGCCAGAATTTTGAGGTTGGAACAGAACTTGGGAGTGGGAGGAGTGTTATCACAGCAAACCTTGGTCTTGTATTAGATTCATGATGTGCCTGTGCTTAGGAAGAAGGAACTTTATGACTCAGTGTTATCATCACCCAGGCAAAGTGTTAACTCAGGCAGAAATGAATGCAGCAATCTGACCATATTACAGAATATTGTATATCTAGCATTAGATTCTATTACTCCATGTGTCCCCTAAATAATCACAGTATCCTGAAGCTTCTGAAATGTTTTTCAGAAGCACTGAGCTGTTGAAAGTCTGAAAATCCAAATTTGGGGGTTCTGAATCAAACTCAGCCATGACTCAAATGTGGATCTGAAATCGAGGCAAACATCATTTTACATAAGCCTTAGTCAGCCTATAGGGCTATTGGGCCCATGCTGCTCTGATTCCTTCTGTACCTCTGACACATTAAATACTCAGCCCTACAATGACTTGTAGTGACCAGAGGCCTGTGATTTTGGTGGGATAAACCATCAAAGATGACTTTTGGTTGCTTTGTTATTAAATACTTGCCATATGTTTCTAATTGTATTAAAATTAAAAGGATAAAAGGAGTAAAATAACTATTACACTATGCTTGTATATATATGTGTAGATTTATTAATGAAGTATATGTTTATACGTAACTAATCATTAATTTCTGCATAAGTCTATTGGTTAGTTTTAAAGAACTCTATATTATAATTTGGAAAAATAGAGTAATCCGATTAATGAATATGGCCTTTGAAATCTGTATAGTTGAACCTCTCATCACACTAGGGATTAATAGAAAGGAGTATAATAAGTGGGTTATTTTATTTATATTTTTTAAACAATAAAAATGTATTTTATATTAATGTGTTATATAATTTCCGCCTTCCAAGTGTATTTTCTTTATTCATGTCTGTCTTTATTATATTGTTCGAATATAAGGTAATTTCTCAGGCACCTGTATGTTGATTAATAAAGCAACAAAATACCGTCAGAGCTAAAATCCAGACAGCATGGGCCTGATCCAGAACTACGCTGGCCCGCTGTCCGTAAGTACGGCCAGCATAGCTCTGGTACACTCCCCCTGTCACTCCCCCTGTGTGAGCGTTACGCTGACTGAAGGCTACCCTAACTTCAGCCGGCGTAACTGTGTGTAACTACACTCGCACAGGAGCATAATCTGTCAAACCCAGCCCTCCCTTCCTAATACCCTCCCTCCCCCCGCCTAGCTTCTGTAACTACAGCGTAGTTATGGAGCTGTCCGCCCCTTCGTCTGTAACTATGCTGTAGTTACAGATGCCAGATCCACGGCACCCAGAGCCATGGATCACGCCGGGCAACAGAAATGCCATTCTTACGCATACGGTGGTTGTAAAAACTATGGCGGCCATAGGTCTGGATCATGAACCATGACTCTACAGGTGCATACTAATGAACTAAGTTATGTGCAATAAAAGAGATCACATGAAACCTTGTATCTTCACTCATGTTAATCCTTGAAGAAATCCTGTTGGATGAAACGCGTCAGAGATTATATTTTGTTGATTTTGCACAAAGAAAAGTCCTTCTATTTGCCATCTAGACACCACTAATACTGTGCGTGATTGCCATTGACTATTTCAAAGACCACAGTCATCTGTGGGAGAACCGCAGTGCTTCTGGCTCAGATTTGATTCTATTGTCAGGAAACAGAGGTGTAACCCATAGTGCCATCAGAGAACACACATGGATTCCTCCCTAAAGGAAGGATAAGTGTTGTGTAATACCACAATATCCATGGATCTCTACATATGCTCATCTCTGCCTGCATAATAATTCTCCTCTATGAAAGCAATGCTAATGCTGCTATAGTGGGATTATCCATAAGGAGTTTTCCTTTTTCCTTTTTGCACTTTGGTGGTAATAATATCCACTGTTAACTTTTTTGTCCCCAAGCATGTATTAGGAGCGGTGACTTTTTGGAAAATATCAATTACATCTTGATTCCACTCAAAACAATTTGTGTATGTAACAGTATATCAATATAATATCTTTCACAGGCTTCAGGTGAAAAATTAACATTATAACCTGGTTATAAGTTTGAAAAAACATTTTATAGCTGTTTTTAACAATTTTTAGAGTTCTGGTAACAGATTGTTTTGTAACAATACATTTCTTTAATATTGCTATACTTGGAAGGCTTTAGATTCTATATTCATATATTTTTCTTCCTTCTTTTTTCTTATTTAATTTTTTTAGTGTTTGTTGTTTGTAAAAAAATTTATTTATATACGTATTCATATTTATATTTTATAGATGTCTGTGGGAGGGAGAGCCAGTGCAGTACTTGTATTAGCCTGAGACATGTTATTTGCTGGGTGGCGGAGAAACAACTTTAAATTTAAAGAGTAACATTTGGATACTTGTTTATTAACAATTTGCTCAAGCAATACTTGACAGAGAGGGATGATTAGTCTTATTGCAGCATTCAGAATGGTCTGGAGAGGAGCAAGACAGGTAAGGAGAAGGGCAGAAATAAAAAAAACTGCATTAATGATCAGCAACAGGACTGAGAAAGAGACTGGATGTGAGGGATGAAGGAAAGGTAGAGTCCAGGATGGAGAGGGGAAGAGGGAGAAGAGTAAGGGAAGGGAAGATGATTTGGATTTTACCATGTTAAGTTTGTGGCATTGTAGGGACATCCAGAAGGAGATGGCACAGAGAGGCAGTCAGACACTTTTGGAACAAAAGTGACAGTTCAGTAGATGAGCGGTAGATATGGATATCGTCAGCATACAGGTGGAAGCTAAAAGATCTGATAAGTTCACCCAATGAAGAGATGTATAAAGAAAAGAGCAGAGCACCAAGAATGGAGCTCTGAGTGACTCTTATAGGAAGTAGTAATAGTGGGAAACTTGAACCTGATTAAATAACAGTGAAGGAGCAGTTAGAGAGATAGGTGAACTGTGTTAAGTGTGTGTAGCAGGAGACCGTGGTCAACAGTAACAAAGTTAGTGCAGGAGGATGAATAAGGATTAATGGATTTTGCAGAAAGAAGGTAATTGGAGACTTTAGTTAAGGCTGTTTCTCTGGACTGAAGGGTGCGAAAACCAAATTGGAGTATATTGGAGGAGGCTACTGGCATAGAGATACTGTTGGTTAAATGGTTGCATACATGTCATTTAAGCAGTTTTTAAAGCAAATGGGAGAGAGATGGGTTAGTAATTGTATAGGTAGGTGGTGGTCAAGATTAGTTTTTAATTTTTTTAAAAAAGGGGATTTAGAGCATGTTTAAAGGAAGAGGGGATGATTTCAGAAAAGAGGAATAAAATGGAGAGGTGTTGAAGATGGTAGCAACAGTGGACAAGAAAGGATCTAAGGAGGTGAGAGAGAATGGGATTTAAGGGACAGGTTGAGCAAAATATTTTTTTCATAGTAATAATAATTTTCTTTATTTCACTAACTTACTTCACTTACTTCCACATTTTTTGTATGCTTTTTGTTTATGGATTAATGAAAACATTATTTAGGGTCTTTTCATTTATTCAGCTACTACCCTGCCTGCCACTGCTGTGCTACTATGTTTCCTGGATCTGCTATATGTTTGTGCTGCTGCTCTGTCACTTAGTTTAGCCAGCCAGCTTGCTGCAGTCTTTTGCCAGTATTGGTGAAAACAATATTGTGAGCCGTGATGTGGTCCAAAATGAATGAATATAACTGGAAATAAATGCTATTCCTGTTAATAAAACTGCAGGTACAAATTGTATAGTTTTAGCTTCAGGCTTTTTATTTCTAAACTAATCCAAAACCAAAACAGGATGTTTTAAGAACCAAAACCAAAGCAAGGGGGTTAGTCTATCTATCTGTCTTCCAAAGAGAATACATCATTACATTGACTTTGCTTATCAGTAGTTGTTCATTTACACTTCTTAACAAGGAGACTACGCACGGTAAGATAAGGTAGCCCTATGGCACTCTTTAGTGCCATAAGGTATCTAAAAATGGTGGGGGTACGAGTTAGGGGCAGTGCGAATCTGTCCTCACCTAACTCACTCTTAAGTTTAAATCATGTCCAACGAGTCTAATATTTAGTAAGTAAATACTACTAAAATGAAAAATTGTTGTTGTTCATCAAATGACTCATGAACACCTCATGTAAAGCAGAAATATTCACGTTACAAAATCACATAATCTATTATAAAACTTTCATGTAAGTTATTAAATGTCCATGATGTCTCACAAATTTTTTGGTATTAAACATTGGGACTGATTTAGAGTCAGGAGTAACTGAAAAGGATAAACCACGTTGCTATGTGAGGTTTGCTATGTGAGGGTTGCTATGTGAGGGTTGCTATGTGAGGGTTGCTATGTGAGGTTTGCTATGTGAGGTTTGCTATTTGAGGTTTGCTATTTGAGGGTTGCTATGTGAGGTTTGCTATGTGAGGATTGCTATGTGAGGGTTGCTATGTGAGGGTTGCTATGGGAGGGGAGATTTTTTTATTTGAATGCTAGAAAAATACTGGTTAATTTTACTCAATTGGACATAAACTTTATGTAAAACATCACATTTACAGTCATTCTTATTGCACATATAACATGTGTTTCCCTCTGCAGTTCTAAACGCTTTTGCCTAGATGCAAATTTGCAAATTTTTTGCTGTTACTTTCATCTCTGAATGAGTCCCATTGTCTTTATAACAGCAAAACATACAAGATAAGAAAATTGGAACAAGTTGAAGATAATTCCTTATAAAGTATAACTAAAACCTAGAAACTCAATTATAAAAAGTGAAACACAATTACATTCGACTAGCCGTTACCTTTGTTGGCCTGCATTTTGCTAAAATAAGCAACTTCTGTCCAGATTCTATTTGTGCTCTTTATTACACCCCAAATGAAAAAAAAACCATGCCTCCATTGAAATATTCTGTGCCCACAGTGCTGATTAGAATGAAAAATAGTAGTTTAAGACAGCAGTATCAAAGTAAGAAACAGAGTTTTGGTCTTTGCCCAAAGACAATGTTTGCCTCAAACTCTGCAAGTTACACAATGTCTCTTGCTGGAAAACATCCCCTAGGGATGCCAAAGTGATTAATAATAGTATGTTTTGCCTGCTGCTTTGTGAAGACAAGAGTATTACAGGGGCCTCCTTTTTACGTGTTACTCCCACCTGTTAAATTACCAATGGCTGACATTCTGCTCACGCCTTTCACACCACCTACCAAATAATGGCACTGACACATGGCTTTGGATTTTAAAAGGGGGCACAGATTTATTAATTGCAATTGGTTTTGACTATGAAATTTTGGTTAAGCAAGAAGGTGGCAAAAATAGCAGGTGGGTAAGTCAGCTGCAAACACCGGAAAATTGAGGACAGACATCTCCTCTCCTCAGTGCCCCCCAGGTCATGGATTTCATATGGTCACTAACCCCCTTCGAGATGCATGCCACAAGAGTTCCGCGTCGGCAGACTAGGAATTGGCCTTTGGGCTTGGCATTCTTAATTAGCATTGAGAAGTGTGCCTATCCATGCCTTAAAACCTCTTCCCAATGCACCAACTAATTGCTGACTCACCCACTGCTACCACCAAACCTATGCCCCACTTGAAATAAAAACAATATTAACTTGTAATCTGAATATGACTAAAGGGAATGGAGGGAGGGAAACATTTTCTAAGAAAGAAGCAGACAAAATGGCAGCACCAGAATATAAACCTCTAAGCCCCCCCTACCCAGCCCACCCCCCAGACTCATTTTAATTGGCTGACCTAAATATGATCTTTAAACCCTGTTGGCATGATTTAACATGCAGCCAGGTGTTTAAGGTCCTTCATGCTTAAGCAGCATTTTGTTTCTCAAGTTTCAAAACCCAGGTGGCAAACTCAGTACAAACCCATATAACATAGACCATGTGATTGCTTCATGTTTTGTATAGAGTTAGACTTATTTCTATATAGTCATGAATACAAGTTGGTTACGTTTTAGTACAAACCTGATCCAGACTGACATTTATGCTTAATGGTGTAGTAATGTACATGTCCAGAACAAAACTGTACACAATTGCAGAAAATCAGACTCAAACGCAACTGTCCAGCTTGCTGAAGTGAGGAAACAGGTCATTTAAAATAGTTAATGCACATTAATGGCGTGTTCCCCGCAAATTACCAAAATCCAGGAAGCTGCTTACAGCTGACTCTCCATGTAATATCTGGTTGATATTTAATTTGTGAACTTAGGGTTGTGATAAGCCCAATAATAATACTGTGTGTGTACCCCGTTTAAGGGCCATTCTATCATCTATTACTAGAAAAAGTTAATACTAAGAAAATAAAAACATTTACAGCCATCTAGCCTGTGTGATCCTGATAGCATGGACTATACCATTCATTCTAATTTATAAACATAACATCCATCAAATCATAGCAACCTTTGAGCTTTAAAGAATTGGCACTTTATAAATAAATATATTTAGGTTTAACTTTCATTTGCTTTTACTTTCTATGTATATACACTGAATGTGTCTTACCATGGTAGAAATTTGAAGGAAAGGAGATCTAGAGAGGCAATTCTTATGCATGTGAATGCTTAAGCAATGGATCCGCAACCTAAGGCTTTGCTAACCACTCTCTTTGCACAGATGGACTTCCGGTACCTAGCTAGCTCCTAGGTACCTAGTTGTGGGGCTTACATAGTACAGGGCTGTGTGGCTTAGCAATGCCAAGCTCCCCCCCTAATTGAATAACATGTCTTCTTCCTGATTTTGTTATTACCTTCAATATGTTCTGCTTTGTTTCATTATAAAGAGAACAGTACTAAAGCATAGATGGCCAAAACAACTGACAGTTCTGATTACATATCTTCATGTCATGCCTTTTATTTGACTTATTTTCCACTTACGCATTTAATTAGAATATCTATGCCAAAAGTCTGCATGCAATTTACGGAAAATATATGTTTCTTGTTTGAAACCTTGAAGTGATGGTGGTAAGAAGTATTTGAAAAAACATATAATAAGATTGATAGTAAGACTTTTTTTTTTTTTATTGTTTTAAAGATAACATTTTGGTGTTACAAATACTTATATACAAAATGTTTGGATACAAAACAGATTTAGTTTACATATTAGGAATAATATAGTTTCCTATTTATTTAACATAATATTCAGTAATATAATATTGTGCAAAACATTATTTTTATTTTATTTTCTATTGAATATTTGGTTATGATTTAAAGCATGTGTGTTACCCCTCTCTGTTGCCAAATTTGTGTCAGTTGTTTTGGGTTACTGAAACTGAACTGTTTGGTTTTTAAATTTGCAGTAAACGTGCCGAACTTTGTCTACCCTTGTCTATAAATAAATCTGCACCTAGAATTATTAATTTATGGTACACAATATGTTGCCATGTTAAGTCTGTTATTGCCACTTTAATAATGATGAGTCTGGCACGAAATGTCAACAGACAAAATGTTGACAGGTCAGAATGTAGACAGGTCAAGATGCTGACAATTGAGAATTATGTAAGTATTTGTTTGTAACATTTGTAAACAATGTAATTCAGACAGCTTGTAAAAAACTTCAGAAATATAATAATATATTTGTAAAATATATGTAATACTAACATAATACTCAACTGTAGACATTTAGACCTGCCTACAATTTAACCTGTTGACATTTTGATTATTGACATAACAACCTGCATGTAATAATGACAGTATCACATTGCATTTCTGTACCGTGTATAACTACTTCCCATTAGTACAATTAACATTTCAGTATATCACTTTGGGCATGGTTTAAACAGGTATCAATTTCAATGACAAATCTACCACTGACTATAATTAATAATTACTATATTACATTCCACATATCTGGAATACAGTACACAGCTGCTCTTTTTCTATATCTCTTTTTTTCTTTTACAAAAGCTTTATAAATAATTACTGAACAATTTGCATATTTGAAAGGGTGAAGAAGGAAAGCCAGGTCCTCCAGGGATGGAAGGTCAACGGGGATTACCAGTAAATATATTTATCTATATTTTCACAATCTCTATTCATCTATCTTGTGTTGCTTTGAGAAAGAGGGTTTTTAATATTTATGGTGTATTGAGTTGCTTTTGGTTACAATCATATAAGAGTTGTAGACATTTACTAAAAGTTTATATCACGTTATTTGCATTTTCAACACATACATAATTAGCTTCCATGTATTGGCACTTTTTTTTCTTCATTTTATAATATTGTTAATTATTAAAATTACTAGTAAATTTATGTGAACTGAAATTTGGTAATGGTAAAAGAAAATTCCCACATTTCATAGTGGATGCTGATAAAATAACATACACACTGGTACTGTTACTTTTGGTAAGCTCCCAATATAATATGTTTGAAAACAAATATTGTTGTAAATTAGACTTTAATGAGTAAAAATGCAATCTTGCAAAAACTTGGAACATAGAATACAGTACATCTCAGACAAGAGACAAAAAAAAACCTTGATTTGAATGTATTAAGTAAATTATTTTTATAGATTAACTTTATTAATATTGATTTGTTATGGTAAGAATCACCATTCACAGTGACAAGAAAGAACTACAATAACACCAATCAGGAAACCAAATAGTAAACACATTTAATTCAAGCAGTACTTTTGCACCAGATCACCCATTTGGGGCAACTCTGTGTTCCCTAAATCCAGTTTATGTTCTCATTAACCAAACAAGACTGACACCCATGGTCCACTCACTCGAGCAAGGAGGGACCTTTCTTAAAACCAGTCTTTCGTAACAAATAACTAATTATATAACTAACCAACACTCTTACAAGTCTAATATTTACAACAAAAAGGTGAATGGGTGTAACAATAAAAAAAAGTGTAGGACATCCTCTTCTTAACTCTCCCTTTTATATCCTCCTTCTCCTCCCCCCCAAGCCAACCCTTCTTAACTCCCCCACCTATCCATGTGCCCTTGCTCCCACCCAGCTTCAGGGTTTAACCCCCCTCAGACTTAATCAATCCCTGGAATCCCTTGTATGCAGTTTCCATTTACTTAATTAAACAAAAAATTTGATCGTCTATCATAAGTTGCTGTTTATGAGAATTATTTGACCAACTCCAATGATCAGTTTTTGCCACCATATAGAAATATCAATAATAGTTAACACCAAGGTTATTATTTGCACAGTACTATAGCATTATTATTCTTATCACCACTGGCTTTTGATGACAGTACCTTTTGGTACTGCCTTTATTTGTATCACTCTCCTGTACACATAAATTCCCTTCATATGTCGAAACTGTAAAAGGAAGGTTCTTACTTACAAGTGAAATAAAAGTCTAAATTATGTACATTGTGGTCTCAAATATAGATGTCCTCTACTAAAAAGATATTACAGTATGCACTGTTTCTTAGTAAAACTCTTGGTGGTAATTGTTTCTAAAATTCCTAAAATTGTACATCATCAGCTAATGCACTAACCCAAGCAGCTTACTATGCATCAAGACCTCCACTTGACAGTCATAGCTTTTTATTGGGACTAGTAGAACAGACAGATAAATAATACTTTTCTTGTTCTCATGGCATAAAATCAAAAACATTCATTGCAATTACAACTGCAATGCATTCTAATGTATCATCTATACAGAAGACATATCTTTTTACTTAAATCTGCTATGTAGAGATATTACAGTATATACACTAGAGACTCATTTAAAAGCTTTTTTTTCTTCTTTTATCTGTTTCATTTTAGGGAATACCAGGAATTCCTGGAAACGACGGTGTGATTGGAATCAAGGTATATTATGTTATTTCTGGTTAATATATACCTTACACTGTAGCAATGTACTTTAACTATTTGTATGTACTATGGACCAATTTATTATTAATCATATAATTTTATTAGTTTACACATAACCACTTGCTGTGAATAAATACATGGTAACAGGGGAGTACAATTGAGTAAAATTGCAGTGTTGCAGATTCTCTTCTCATACATTTATGTACTAAATATATTGAAGGCCAGTTTTAAGTCTCCACGTTCATTTCTAATATTTACCTATGCTTTATGAGGGACATTTTTACTGATGTGTGGCAATTTGTTGCAATTGCACTGTACAAGATGAGTATCTTGCTGCCAGTGGTGATGTATAATTTAAAACAATAGAGATGACTGCCTGGCAGCTCCTACTTAAACTAGGATTAGTGCTTGCATTAGTAACTTCAAAATGTGATGGGTTCCCCCCAGAGCTGGTGGAGTGATAGAGGTGAGGTCTGCAGAGGGATGCCAATCATCACTAGGCTCAGTATAAGAAAGAAAATCAGTGCCGTCCATCCCCAGGTATATCCTTCCCTAATGCTCATAGCACTAAATCTCTTTTTACCTTGGCCGGTATAAATAGATTTCAACATTTTGGCATTGGCATACTATTAGGCTCATCATGGCTTGACTTTATTTGTAGCACAACAATCATCAGTTCATCATTAGCAGTTTTTGTAATTTTTATATAAATTAATGTCACAAGATACTCATCTAGGGCTGGATCCAGACTTAAATAAGTGCTTAAAATTAGTAACTCCTGGGCTAAACCATGTTGATTGCAGGGGGAGTGACGTTAATTGTATTCTTTGATATGTGATAGGGGGTAATAGGTGCTGGATACACATGATAAAGGGTACTGGGTGCTGGATACACATGATGGGAATACTGGGTGCTGGATACACATGATGAAGGATACTGGGTGCTGGATACACATGATGGGAATACTGGGTGCTGGATACACATGATGGGGATACTGGGTCCTGGATACACATGATGGGGATAATGGGAGCTGGAGAGACATGATGGGGGACACTGGGAGCTGGATACACATGATGGGGATACTGGGTGCTGGAGAGAAGTGATGGGGATACTAGGTGTTGGATACACATGATGGGGGATACTGGGTGCTGGATACTCATGATGGGGGATACTGGGTGCTGGATACACATGATTGAGATACTGGGTGCTGGATACACATGATGAAGGATACTGGGTGCTGGATACACATGATGGGGATACTGGGTCCTGGATACACATGATGGGGATAATGGGAGCTGGAGAGACATGATGGGGGACACTGGGAGCTGGATACACATGATGGGGATACTGGTGGATACACATGATGGGGAAACTGGGTGCTGGATACACATGATGGGGATACTGGGTGCTGGAGAGACATGATGAGGGATACTGAGTGCTGGAGAGACATGATGGGGATACTGGGCGCCGGATACACATGATGGGGATACTGGGTGCTGGATACATGGGGATAATGGGAGCTTGAGAGACATGATTGGGAACACTGGGAGCTTGATACACATGATGGGGATTCTGGGTGCTGGATACTCATGATGGGGGATACTGGGTGCTGGATACACATGATTGAGATACTGGGTGCTGGATACACATGATGAAGGATACTGGGTGCTGGATACACATGATGGGGGTTAATAGGTGCTGGATAAACATGATGGGGGATAATAGGTGCTGAATACACATGATGGGGATACTGGGTGCTGGAGAGAAATGATGAGGGATACTGGGTGCTGGAGAGACATGATGGGGATACTGGGTGCTGGATACACATGATGGGGATAATGGGAGCAGGAGAGACATGATGGGGAGGGACACTGGGAGCTTGATACACATGATGGGGATTCTGGGTGCTGGAGAGAAATGATGAGGGATACTGGGTGCTGGAGAGACATGATGGGGATACTGGGTGCTGGATACACATGATGGGGATAATGGGAGCTGGATACACATGATGGGGATACTGGCCTGGGTGCTGGATACACATGATGGGGATAATGGGAGCTGGAGAGACATGATGGGGAGGGACACTGGGAGCTGGATACACATGATGGGGGATATTGGGTGCTGGATACATATGATTAGGATATTGGGTGCTGGATACACATTATGAGGATACTGGGTGCTGGAGAGACATGAAGGGTGCAAAAATAAGTGCAGGGAGGTGCCGAACACCCTAGCACCGGCCCTGATGCAGGGATATATCTTTGAATTGCTTACTGCACACAGATACTGACCAGCTATACTATCACACTGTTAGTTAGACTTGGGATAGGAAACAGCACCTCTCATCTCTAATACTGTTTGCAAAAGATGAAATATGACTCCCCTCCAATCAACATGGTTTAGTCCAGGAGTAACTAATTTCAAGCACTTACTTAAGTCTGGATCCAGCACCTTGTCTGCCACAGTCATTTGCTTTAATTGCAATTAAAATTGCTATTTCCTGCAACTTGTTAAAGTCTGTGCTTTAAATAGCTAATGGTTTCTACACTGTAAATGGAAAACATAATTTTTTATATAGATTCTATCTTTATTATATTTGAGTCTTTTAAAATGTGGGGTAAAATGATTAAAATAACTGCTATTTTAGCAACACGATCTTTAATACATTTCCCCCATAAAGTACAGTACTAGTTGCTATTAAGCTTTCAATAAATATTATTCTAACAAGACATAATAAAGCTTAAACATGTGTTATATATTATAATAATTTTCTGGGTATAATGATCTGTGATTTGAATTTTAATATTCATTCTCTAGGGTGAAACAGGAGCTTCTGGAGAACGTGGTGTCAGAGGACCTCCTGGGATTCCAGTATGTTCATAAAATTACCCACATACCTATATTAATGCAGGCCAGATAAACTACTCAGTTATGGAGCAAGTGCACAACATGAGAGGGACAGTACTTTATATATGCAGAAATGTATTTTAATAAATGTATACGTAGATTTTTTTCACATGCTGGCGTAGATGAAAAATGCAATGCCGAAATGTATTTGACTTTTAAAATATGAAAGTGGTAACAGAATGGATTGAATGGTGTTAAAATGTGCTCGCTAAAAAGAAAATTTTAAACTAAAATGGTAGGAATGCATGACCTATGACTCAAAGCACTGGAGAACTTCATAGGACTCTGCACAGAAACCTCATTCTCTTATATTGTGTATCTATGCACCAGGCACAGAAGTGCTGTACTAATATTACTAACATTTGCAATCATTTTAAAGCGCTAAGTAATACAATGGTGCCATATAAAAACGTATAAACATATAAATATCAAGTGCTGAATAAAATAATAACATAAATAAAGTTAGAATATTAACAATATTACATTTAGAGTGCTCACAATTCTATGATTAAAATAAATAATGTTTTACTAAAATAGTTCTCTCAAACTTAGACTTACTTCAAATAGTGCTACCAATCCTATTTATAAATCAAATAGTGTTCCCAATTCTATTATTTCGTCAAATAGTGTTCCTAATTCTTTTCTTTCATCAAATAGGGCTCCCAATCCTTAGATCTAATAGTGTTCCCATTGCTATTATCAAATAGTGTTCCAATCCTGGGCTGAATCCATTGTAACGCCTGCCTACATATGCACCTTAGGTACATACTTTAGGTGCGTAAGTGGGCTGAATGGACTGGATGAGACTTCTAGATGTTACGTTAGTTTTAACTAACATAACAACCATCGTACAGAACTTAGTGCCGGACGATAACTTTTAAGATCAAAGGGGCTGTGCTTCCCCTCCCTCCCTCGCTAAGGTGAGCTGGTGGAAGCATGCAAAATGTACAGCCTGGGTGTTACCACTCACTTACGAGTGGATCAGTGGTTGAACAGACCGCTGTTCAGCAAGTGTGACTTAAAAGCTGACTTACAGCAGCGTAAGTCACACTTATTATGCATAAGAAAAGGGAGTGGCAGGGGGAGAGACCCTCGCACGTACGGAACATGTGCGGGGTCTGGATCCAGTCCCCTATTCTTAAATCAAGAATCCTATCAATCCTATTCTGGAGTTACTTAGGGCTCCATTTACGAAATTTTCACCTGAAAATGGTCTTTATCGCCTTAAAACGAAGTGCTCACCATTTACAAAGCTATGATCGCCATGGTTACCATCAGCTTCTGCATCCCCGATCGCCGGCCCGCTTGTTTGT
>WWET01000064.1:41293-52764 GCA_011038615.1 Limnodynastes dumerilii | reverse complement strand
CCTGCTCGCAAGCTTACACTCTATAGGACAGTGGGTTTAATATATGAAGGCAAGTGCTATATATCACACAATGGACCAGCCAGGGTGTAGGGCAAAAGTGCTGTCAGTGCTCTGTAAGATCCAGTCACACAGCAGTGTTAGTAGCAGAGATGAGGGAATTGTAGAAAAGAAAGAGAATGTGCAGGGTTTGTGTTAATAATGTGTTAAATGGCAGAAGTGGTTGTTAATATTGTACGTAATGCTTAGGGAGGTTATGGAATTTGATAAGCTTGTCTGAAGAGATGAGTTTTAAGGGAACGCTTGAAAGTTTTTAGAGTCGAGGATAGTCTTAATGGGCGAAGATGGTTATTCCAGAGAGTGGGTGCAGCCCGGGAGAAGTCTTGCAACCGTAAATCTGAGCATTTATGAAGTGCAGAGGTGAGTTGCAGATCTTGTGATGATATGAGAGAACGTGCTGGGATATATTTTGAGACAAGTGAGGAAATGTATGCAGGTGCAGTACTGCTTATGGCTTTATAGGTTAGCAAGAGGATGTTGTATTTGATTCTGTAGTTTAAAGGCAACCAATGTAGAGACTGACAGAGTGAAGTAGCTGTAGTTGAGCGTTTTGCAAGGAAGATTAGTCTTGTTGCTGCATGCAATATAGACTGTAGAGGGGTAATTTTAATATACCATTGTCCTGCACACCAATGTATGCAACAATTACTGAAGATGAGAGAATGGGTGGTCCTTGCAGTATGTAGCAGGAGGACCAGGGGCAGCAGCTGTTTAGTTTTGTGGACTAATTCAGAATTTGTGTGAAAAGGGATGACTGAAATGAGAAATCCCCCTCCTGTAGACTAGTATATGTTCCATCTTATTCCATAACTGTAATCACACTTGCCAACTTATTGTGTTCTCTCTCAGGGAGATCCCAGGGAAGAGAGCCAACTGACTGCAAAGGCCTTCTTGGCACAAATAACCACTTGTGCCACCACCCTTACAGAAATTTTCACAATGCAACTTTACCCATTTATTCTATTTTCTGTGCACTTTTAGTTTGTGATAATGGATCCAGAGTTTATAAATAAAAGGAAATAAAGTGGAAATTTGCACATTTGAAATGAATTTCAGGGGGAGTCAAATACATTTTATTCTTTGCATGCAGTGAGAATATATTGCTTTGACTTATTGCAGACAGATAATGATCAGCTTTAATTTGAAACTGTTATTTAGCCTTGGGCTTTTACATTAAAACAAAATCTTCTTCAGTTTTGACTAAGTATTTTATTTGAATAAACACAGAGTTTCTGTTCCAGGGAGATAAAGGGGATGCAGGCCTGCCGGGACCAAACGGGTATACAGGTATACCAGGAATGTCAGGTGCCAAGGTAACGCTCTTTTCAGTTACATTAAATATTTGTCAGTTACTAGATGAATTACTTTAGCCTTCTATCATTTTAGTAAAATGTTTGCTATGACCTGGGGCCAGATCCAGACCTAAGTGCTTGTTACGTTACATCGCGTAGTGTATTTACACCAGCGTAGTTTCAATGCACTCCCCCAGGCTCTCTCCTCGCTCAGACGTATTTTGATTTTTTTACTTTTCCCAAACTCTACCTTAACTTTTCAAAGTGTAAGTACTAATGTACATAATGGATTCACGTACGTAACGGCCTAACCCAGGCCATACTGTACTCCGCTTACAAAACTCAACTACGGGTGTCGTATGGATGACCCGCCCCTTCGTCCATAGTTCTGCTGATGGTACGTATGTTCAGAGTTACGTGGCGTAAAATCTGCCCCGCGCATGCGCAGTTAATACAAATTGGCGATTTTACGTCAGCAGGTAGCGTAAAAACGCTAACATACTTAGGCCTGGATCTACCCTATTGTAACTTGTCCCCAAGCAGGGGTAGAGAAAATTCTGGGGTACTTATGTACTTAGGTATTATCATATGAACTAGTATTTTATAATCAGGTCACTGGGAGCTCTCATGTTTGTGGCATAATCATGTAACGGTGATGTATATTTAAGGGTGCATGTACACACACACATACAACATTTATTTTTATCATTTTTCAGCTCAATATATACCTAATAACTGTGTTTCTTTTTTTTCATTAATTGTGTTTTATATTTTTATTTTTCAGGGTGATAAGGGAAAACAAGGGGAACGAGGAAGCCAGGTGCAAGCTATTTATTTGTTATTAATAACAGTACAGATATTTATTTAGATAGTATGATAATTATTGTGCATATTTAAATGCTATAGTCTGGATAAGTCAAAATTAATTAGTTCATAAAACAATAAACAACTTAAAAGTCTACTTAGATGAAGCTGAATTTTGGTGGTTTAACCCTTGAAGCAGAGCAAGTAGTCTTACTGTGTGTGCCAGTAAAAAAAACTTAAAACGGTTGTGGAGCTGTAATTAGAACTGTGGCTGTGTTGTTTGTAATTTTATATGTATAGTGTCTGTAATGCAGTATCTGGGATAAATAGGTGCCCTAGCATAACACAGTAAAGCAGTACCATATATTCTTTTTAGGAAATACTTTAGTCGTGAAGCTTTGTAGCTGCATAGCTAAATTTAGCATAGTATAATAAATGAAATATTAACAAACATTTTTTTCATCCCCCCCCCTACCCCTAAAAGGGTCATAAAGGAATAACTGGCTCTCCTGGTATTCCAGGAATAAAGGTATGTAATATATGCTGGCTATATATTTCCAACAATTTTCTATACTAATATTTTGTCTAATTAAGAAAAACACTTTTGGACCATATCAGACCTCTGCCACCACTGCGGTCAGAAAGAGGCACAAACCTTTTGTAATGCGTGCAATCAATTCATACAATTATTATGCGCACAATTCAGCCCCCTGGGCTAAATGCATGTAATATTCATTTCAATTCCTCATCCTGAAGACTGATAGGTCCTTCCATGTTCCTAGATGGTCTATAGACTCCAACCTCATATATGTATGTAGGGAGTAAGGGGGAAACATAGCCTTGTGTAATATGTTTTATAACATTTATCAATGGTGTAGTCTCTAGCTATATACTCACAATATTGTCCCTATGGCTTTGTGCATGTAACTATCACAATCCTCCTTTATGTTGAGTAAACAGATCCTTATGTATCCAGTTGGTTTAATATGTAAATCTTTTCCAATCGTTTATTCCTTGTATAGGACCTGTATCTCAAATAAAATAATATTGTCCCTTGGGCTTTATGAATATAGGAACCACACGCCTTCTTTGTCCTAGTATGGACATTGGCCCAGATTCAGACCCCCACACACTTTATGTGTATGTAGGGGTCTGTAGGTACGCGCACATAGCGGGGAGTGTATGCCCCTTGCACTGTGTCCAGATTCCTGCCTTAACATTTACAACTAGGTCTGCGGACATACAGCCGCAGACCTAGTCGTAACAGGGCTTCCCCCAACCCCTCAGATGTTCCCTAACAGGGGAGTTACGCAAATGAGGATAGGGCCCATTGTGTATAAATATTTATTTTTTCTATGTTTGCTGAATGTTCTGTATAAATATTATTTGTTTCTTAAGCAAATTCTTAAAAAATGTTCAATATAAAAAAGATCAGATATACAGGCTTACCGCAATGACTGGCATGGAACACCCGACTAGCGCTGAGCACACGGATGCAAACACAGTGCTCACTTCTGTTCTAGGCCTGCGCAGTGCGCATTCCCACTGCACTTCTGCATGAAACACAGACAGAAGCACAGCTCTGGCTCAGCTCACATATGTTACGCAGTAATTTGTTAGGATCAATGGTCCGTATTTAGAGATCCGTTTCCACGGCCAGTTCCGTGCGTATTTTTAGGTACGTTTAAACTGCACATGCGTAGTAACTTTTTTTTTACGTAGTTCACGTAGACTATACACGTGGAAGTGCCTCATCGACGTACTTGTGAATCGCACGTTGGTACATACGTCTGGATCTGCGTCGTAAAAATACGCACAGGAGCATTTAAATAAAAATGGGCGGGGAGAGGCATTTAAATGAAGGAAAGTGGGTGCGATTATCAAGATACGCACAGACGGAGGACATACCTGCACTGGACTGCACACGGAAAGTTATAGGTAGTCTATGGAGGCGTAAGTCTCCGAGAGCACGGCTGAGAGAGGGGAATGTCATGGGTGTGAGGGGGTATGGCCTGCACCGTGCCTGCGTATATTTGAAGCCCGATCTGGACACAGATCTCTGAATACGGTCCAATATGTGGACAGCAGTGGGGCACCCTTAAGCAGGGTACACACTGGGCTTTTCAGCAAACAGCCTTTCCAATCACACAATCAAAAGACTGTTTCACCAGATTTCTTAGCAGTGTGTACTCTACAATGATCTCCTAATAGACACAGTACACGCTTGCGATAAGCAAAAGTTATCTTTTCATCATTGATCTGGCATATTGGGAGCTCCAAAAGATCAAATCAAAAGATCACAGACCGTTTCAAAAGATTTTTGAGCATCTTTGGACAATACACACTGATAAGATATCTGGTGAAACACTGGTTTATATAGCAATTCTCTACAAGGTATGGAGCCTTAGAATATAATAACACCTTCACACCATAGAGATCTTCAGCAGTCTTTTTCTCCTTGGTCACTGCATATGCAGAATAGAGAGGTCTTAAGCTGCAGAGAAGGGGTTCGCTGTGGATCTCAGGTATGGCAAGTATCTATGCAATGTTTAGACACTTGGGGGGGTAGATCCAGACCTAAGTGCTTGTTACGTTTCAAGGTGTAGCATATTTACGCTGGCATATTTTCTATGCACTCCCATAGGCACTCCCCTCGCTCGTATGTACTTTGGCCATTTTCCGCTTGCCAAACTCTACCTTAACTTTTCAAACTGTAACTACTGACGTACGTAAAGGCTACATGTACGTAAGTGCTAAGCACGCCCATACTATACGATTTAAATGCCTCACCCCGCCTCCGTACCGTAATTACGGGTGTCGTATAGCTGTCACGCCCCTTTGTTCATAGTTGAGCTGTTGATACGTGGCTGATACGTACATTTAGAGTCACGAGGCGTAACATCTGCCACGTGCATGCGCAGAAAATACTAATGGGCAATTTTACGTCAGCGGCTAGCGTCAAATAAATCGCGTACGTAGTTTAGGATCTGGCCCATGGTGTTCCTATTTAAAAACATGCAGAGAAGATTTACATTTAAGTTTCAAAAAGTTGACTCCAGCACTAAAGGCGTTAGTTCTGCCAAAGGCCATATATTAAGGACAGAGTACTTTACACTATTGAATCATTGTAAGGATTTAGTTTACCAAATACAAAATTTCCTTTACATCCAATTTTATCCAGTGCAAATATTATTTGAATTTGCATGTGTATCTTATTATGTCATTTTATTTTATTGCTTATATTTTTGTTTTTAAAGGGAGACAGAGGGGCTGATGGTTTTAAAGGAGAGGTATGTATCATGGATGATATAACAAAATGCTTATGTACACTGGTCTCACAAGTTTAAGTATGTGCCACCCTTGCTAAAATCTATTTGATAAATGTCAGTATATGAAATTTGTATAAAGTATATAAAACTTGTCTAATTCAGATATGGATACTTTAGAGCAATTCCACTAGAGATCAGACTTACTAGCCACATAGACAGGTCTGACTGTAACCCTATTATTTAACCTGCTGCACAGAGGAGATATCCCCTTTGTCACACCACAGGTTACATTGCTGGTTGATATCTGCTTTAGTCAATTGAGGTTTCAGTAATTTACCCTCCATGTTTAAATCATCTGGAGGTACATCATGCTCAGTTAAATATGTCTCTTTAGCTTTATGTGTGCACCATTTGCATAACTGTTTACTTGTAATTTTGTTAATTGCTGATGTAAATTCATAATATTTCTGCACAGATAAACTAGAGAAAGCTAGAGAAAAGCTACTTACTTATTGCCATAAAGTAACAAGTCAGCAACACTGACAACCTGAATAATTGCATTGTAGTGAATATTACAAATCATTTCATTGATGACTAGGTTTTTTTTTTTGTTATTTACATGTGTGTAATAAATTACTTTGTTTAGTTAATTCTATTGTTTTAGAAAGGAGACCCAGGGGAACAAGGACGCCAGGGTTTTAATGGACAAAGAGGAGAACCAGGCTCTATGGGACAAGTAGGAGCCCCTGGTCCCAGAGGTATTAGTGGAGACAGAGGCCTTCCTGGGCTGCCCGGACAGGAAGGAAGACCTGTACGTATTCAATACATGACATGACATAGAGTTGGTAGTCTACAGCATGCACACTTTACCTTGTAGGAATATTCTTGCTTTTCAAAAGATTTTGTTTTTCATAGTCATGCAAGGAAAATGCAGTAGATTGGTGTCTAGTTACCTGTAAATCATGGATTAGAGCATTAGCATTCAGCAGCTGTCAAAGCAAACACATTCTTCTACATTACACAAAGGGATAATGGTGATAAAAGCATTTTCCTTATTTTTTTCCACTGAAAGGGGAATTATTTGTTACAAAGATTCTTCGGTCCTAACACAATTTTACAGGTCTAAGACCTTTTTTGTAAATGGTTTGATGCAACATATTATCTGTAAAGAAATAAATAACATATATGATTGTTCTGCTTTCTGGTTACATATGATTTTATATTAGATTAGAAAAACCATATCATTCTTTTACACCCTTTACGTCTCACCCAGAGTCTGTGAATGACAGCAAAAACAGGTGCAAATATAACCTCTGCTAAAACCTTGATGAACTAGAGATTAACTGTAAATTGCATTCTAATGAAACACTTTCAGCATTTGTGAGCAATGAGCAAAACTACTTTCTCTGAATGCAAAAAGTAATAACAACCATAGTAATAGGGAGAATTTAATATGTGTACCCTAACATTACTACAGGGCTTTTCTGTGTGAATACTTATACCTGTTTAGGACTGGATCTAAAGTAATGAGAGCCCACTTATGCACACAAAGGGCCAGATTCTGACCTACACGCACCTTATGGGCACGCAAGGTCATTACGGCCGATTGCGTAGTGGGGAGCATGCCTCCTGCACTCCCCACTCAAGGTAGTAAAATCTGAACACTTACGTGTCCAGATTCCTACCTTAACTTTTACGACTAGTTCTGCTGCCTTACGCCCGCATACCTGGTCGGGACAGGGCTTTCACCACCCCATCCCCTCATTTACATATGTATCTCTGCCTTTACGGTGGAGATACAACTGTTGTAAAGGAGGGGACAGACCCTTTTCTGTAACATGGACCCTTACGACACCGTAAGAATGTTGTGTGCTTGCACACAACCTTCTAGACAGGGGAATTACGTACACGCCGTTCGTAATTCTCCTGTTGCACTTAACCCAGGATCAGGCCCAAAGTCCGTAAGTGGACTCTATGGACTGGAGGGCGCATGCTATATTTGATAATGTAACTTCCATCGTATGGAACTAAGTTCCGTACAATGGCTTTTAAGTTAAGAGGGGCTGTGCTTCCCCTCAGCCTGTAAAACTTACAGTGTGTGTGGTAACACCTACTTACGCGTGGATCAGTGGTCAGACGGAGCACTGATCCGCAAGTGTGGCTTAAGGCTGACTTATGGCAGAGGGGAGTGACAAGGGTAATAGACCCCCACACGTACAGGAAATGTGCGGGGGTCTGGATCCGTTCCTTAGTTATTATGTCAAAGCTCTGGATCAGAACTTTTGTATCGTTAGATCATCTTGAAATAAGCTCTAAAAATGTTTTTCTTTATTGATTTGCAATATATTAATGCATTTATTTATTTTATTTTATTTTTACAAAGGGTAAAGAACAATCTGAACAATTTATAAGGCAAATATGCATGGATGTTTTAAAAGGTAGGAAATAAGAGACCATTGTACCAGTATACATTGTACTAATGCTATACATTTGTCTATTGATGTCCGTTTATGCAAAATACATAGAAACATTTCCAAAAAAAACTTCATAATAATGCATAAAAATTGGGCTATATCTAAACTTTCAATGCCATGGCAAGGCAAGTTTCAAATGTGATATTCAGGATGAAGCAACAAAGATGCCTAATGAAAGTGATACCTGGCAGTATCCAATGTGTCCCCAAACAGATGATGGGGTCTGAACAGGCCTGCCATAGCCATCCCCAAATTCCTTCTGAAAATCCTGCCCACGGGGATGACACACAAGCGACATTCAGAGAGCCCAAAAGGGATTGAATTTGCCTGAGGAAAACTTAACAAGATGTTAATATCTCATATATTTGGGTTGTAAGCCTGTGCACTTTATCCATGGAAAGCCTACAACACCCTACTACTGTGTCAATTTCAAACCCAGAGATCTACAGCCTTTTGTCCTTCCATTTTAACCCAAGAACAGGGACATCTATTTAGTTAAAATGAGCACTCAGTGAGAAGAGAAACTCATTTTTCTGACCCACAGGGACCAACCCCCTAGAAATTGTCAAAATAATAGGCGCTGCCCTGATGACCAGTGCCAGCCTGCATTCATCAGTGCAAGAAGGAACTGAATCTCTTGAAGAATGTGCATGGCACTGCCCATTATCACGGACTGACTTGGTTGGGTATCCACTCTGTGTTCCCAGGGACGTGATAGGGTTTCAGTGTGGTATTGGAAGCTAGAGGGTTTGATATAAACAAAGGGTTAAGATACAAGCTTGACTGGGCTGAACAAGGCAGACTTGGCTGGAGTGGGCAAAAAAAGCATGACTGGACTGAACAAGGCAGGCTTGGATGGACTGGACAATACAAGCTTGACTGGACTGGACTTGACAAGGACTAGATTAGGATTGATAAGTTTAGCTGGAGTAGAAAGGACTGGACATGACTTGACCTGGACTGGACTTGATTTGACCTGGACTGGACAAGGACTAACAATCTGCAGAGGTCTGATGCTGGAGTAGTTATCAGCAGACTGTTCACTGCTGACTGGGATAACAGGCTGATCTCTGCTGGCTGGACTAGTGGACTAGCAGGCTGATTGCTGCAAGATGAGTTAGCAGGCTGATAGCTGCAAGCTGAGTTAACATGCTGAGATAGAAAGCTGAAGACTGCAGGATGAAATCTTGCAAAGGAGTAAACAGGAACCAGGCAACTTGAGTGACCAAGTTGTTCTGGCACAGGACTGCGAGTGCAGCAGGTTTAAATAGAGCATCTCCTGACCAGGATTGGCTAGCATGGTCATGCTAGAGGGTTTGATATAAACAAAGGGTTAAGATACAAGCTTGACTGGGCTGAACAAGGCAGACTTGGCTGGAGTGGGCAATAAAAGCATGACTGGACTGGACAAGGCAGGCTTGGATGGACTGGACAATACAAGCTTGACTGGACTGTGCAGTAGGTTTAAATAGAGCATCTCCTGACCAGGATTGGCTAGCATGGTCATGTGATTCCTAGAGATGGACTTGGATTGGCTGGAAGAGGTCATGTGATGTTTCCAAGATGGCAGAGCCCATGTAATAGTCCTGGCATTGCAATGGCCAGAAAGGGCAGCAGACAGATGACCCCTGACGCAGTAAGTGCCGCGGTTTGTGATATAAAAAGTAATCAGCTAGTGTAAAACCCATGAACCGCAGATATTCAGTTGTGATGATAACAGGCAAAAGGCCAATTGAATGTCAACCTTGGCCATTAGTGATTTACTTTGGGGTCATGACGGACTTCCCAGCTGGAAACAACAGATACTGAATCATCCTGCATTTTCTGGCTACCTCCGGGAAAAGGACAAGATTCTGGAGAATTCAGGGAAGAATTTACAGGGCCCTATTATCCTACTCAGAGACACTTCTTGTTATCTTTGTGTTTCATGCTTCACAGTTATACCATTATTACATCTCCTGGTTTAGATTTTTATTGATTAGGTTTTTAATAAAAGCGGCATAAAGGACATTTAAAGATGAGACATTCCACTCCACGTCAATGAATGATGTCATCACTCAGTGGATGGTCTTTATCCCTTATGAAGCATCACCTGAGAAAGGGCTTCTGACTCGAAGCGTGTCCTGGCTCCATATTGACTGTGAATAGGCCAGCTAGTCTGACAGCCAGGGAACAGGTTTACACCTGTGCCCAGCTGCTGAAGGTTTATGGTGAATGGAGTTACTAAGTCCTCACTGTGCACAGACTCACCGGGCAGCACTTCATCAGAGAATACTGATTAATACCCGATAGAGCTGCAGCAAGTGACACAGCACTCTTAGCCCTCATGGCTGCAGCTCTCAGAGGCAATAGGAGAGAGAGAGAAGGAAATTGAGAGAGAAGGAAAAAGGAAAGCAGGCCGACAGCATTGAATCAGGTAAGAGATACTTCCCTCAGACAAGCAGGACAGCCCCCTGGAGCATGAAGCCAAACACCCAGACATGGAGTCTAACCAGAAGCCTGGTGTTTACTGGAGCCCCTGATGGTGGGGACAGACTTGGCTGCTGACGCCTGTCAGGTCACAGTCCCGGACAGTTACACCTGATTACCAGGAACAAGCGACTGACAGAAACAGAAAACCAGATAGGAGTAGATGGAAACAAACTCAGGTGGAACATTACGAAGAGAACTTCAAAAGTAACACTTTGAGTGCCCAGAAAATATTAGGACTTAGAGAGCACCAGATGATAATGGTAAAAGCTACAGTACACAGAATGTGCCTAGATGGTACTGAGAGCACCAGAATAATGGTAAATACAGAAGTGCAAGTATGACAAATGCACAGTACTCTGACTGTAGTGTCAGTAATATGTGACGACAGGGACCAGGGAAGAGAGGGACAAGGGACAAGGCAGGGAACCACAGACAGAGGAAGAGGACACAAGGATAAGGCAGTGGACAAGAGTGCAAGATAAATCTACGAAGTAGCACAGAAGAGCTGATCCAGCCTCTCCAAAATGATAGGGGAGCAGCCCGGCTGCTAAGCAAAAGTTATGACCACTCACAGTGACTCGTGCCCCAGGGCAAGTAGAGAGAAGCGTTCTGCATGCCTAGCAGCCACAACACATAACCTACAGATTAATTGGACAGTACACACTGGTAAGATATCTGCTTAAACTTGTTTGATCTAGTGAGATGAATGACAGAAAAAGTTGCATTATGTACACAGCTTTAGCTCCTAGATGCACCCCTCCCACACTCCTGACCAGTGTAATAAAATATTTTTATTAGGGGAGATTTTGTATTTGTATTTTGGTGTGCTGACTTGGGTTGTTGTGACAACCTACTGGTATAACATATATATATATTATATACATATATTTATTACATACCTCTATCTGATTCTATCTATCTATATCTGCAATACACACTAAATTAACCCCCCTCCTCCTATCCTATTATTCTCTCCTATCTGTTATCCTATCTGTTATTCTATCCTTTCCTATTATCACACTCTATTTAAAACCTATTAACCCATTATTACCTCCCCCCTGTCCCATTCACACCTTATATACTTTACCTGGACTTTATCTCCC
>WWET01000064.1:10274-28964 GCA_011038615.1 Limnodynastes dumerilii | reverse complement strand
CCTGTGATTGGCTCCCTGCCTGTAACTCAGCCTGTCAGGAAACCGTCCCCAGCAATACTGTAGAACAGGGGTGGCCAAGCTCAGGCCTCGTGAGCTACCAACGGTTCATGTTTTCCAGGTCTCCTCAGAGAGTCAGAGGTAAGATACTACCTACTGTAGATTTTTTTGAATGTGTCAGTTAGTATTGAACACATCAACAAGGAGACCTGGAAGACACGCACCGTTGGTAGCTCACGAGGCCCGAGCTTGGCCACCCATGCTGTAGGACATCTCCCACTGACACCAATGACACCAATGATGGCTGGGGACAGCTGCTACCGATACAGTGACAGAGGATGGATGTCAATGATTGACATCCTCCTCTTAATACACTGTGCTTAAGAGGATGATGTCAATCACTGACATCCATCCTCTTTCACTGGAATTTGTGGGGGCCCTTTGTGTTTGGGGGCCCTGGGACGACCGCCCCGATCGCCCCATGGTTAATCCGGCCCTGGTTTTGGCGGTGCTCTAATAAAAGTTTTAAAAGCTTAAAAGTCCCCCAATGGCGTCACATAATGTATTCACTGTACTGAGCTGAGAGGGAGGTTTGAATATAAAGTCTGCGTTCCCCTTAGCTGCTCAGAAAGTGAACCCTATTAATAAATAAATCAAGAGTATAAAGTCTCCTGCTATTTTATACAAGCAATAGTGTTAAACGACATAGTCCACATCCTACATCATCTAGACTTAGGCGTGGCTAGGTGGCCCAATAGCAGATGGGGGTTTCAGCCCCTCCCCCAACCCAAATGACAACATGAAAATAACCATGAATCCAAACCTGTAAAACCTGGCGCCCCCTCGAGACCGGTCTGACCTTTCCCTGTTCTAACTGTCCACCCCAGCACCTGGAGGGTGGCAGTTCCTACTTGACTCACCGCTAGGGCACGATATCCTTGGAACGCAACCAGGTTGTGCTGGTTGCCAGAACTGTCCCCCCAACTACTACCCAACTACTTACATTATGCGCCAACCAATACCCGCTGAATCCCCATTGCTACCGCCCCACCATGCACCGTCTGAAAGGAAGGTTAGACAAGCAAATACAAACTTAAATAAACCTTGGATGGAGGGAGGGAAAATCCACCCCCTAAACTTTTATACACCTAACCTTACCCCACCTCTAAGCCCTCTAACTGACCTCACCCCAACCTATCACAAATTATAACAATTAACAAATCTACCATTAACCCCTAGCCTTCTGATGCCTGATGTGTCTCTGTCTGCCATTTTTGTCCCTGCAGCCCTATGAGGGTCTTGGTTCTTTATAAAGATTCAAATAATTCACCAATGTGAAAATGCAAAGGCACCGAACAGCAGACAATATATATAAAAAAGAGAGTTTATTGTTGCAAACTAAGTCCACCTTGGACTATGACCACAAACACAAACACATTTAAAATACAATATGAACAGTGTGAGCAGCTGGTCCTCAAGGTGTATAATGAAAATCCGGAAAGTGAGCTCAGTAGCACAAACAACGATCCTGGTATCCATAACTAGTGTTTGAGTATGCACCTAATCGTACTGAAAACGGGGTATGTTCGTTGTAACAGAATTAGCTACTAGTGTCCATATGTGCTAAGAGTAAGTAGATGATATGGTCCTCCGTGCACAGACCTGTAGCTAGGTCACTTGGTAAAACTCTACAAAGATTTGTAGTGCAGTGCTGTGGCAATACAGAGTATTTTTGCAAGCAAACAATGTGGCCCCCGTATATAATATGTAACAGTGTTCCAATAGGGAGCAACCAACACTAAGCGTGAAGGTTGTCAAGAGTGCTCAGTCTCTTCGAGACACATAATCAAGTCAGTACTCACAATTCCGTTAAAGTGAGATGTATAGCGGTCCAGGGACAGACACAAGTCCTTCCTATGGGCAAGGCGTGAGAGCTTATCCCGAGGCCACCCGGAGCTCTAGCTCGTAGGACCGAAGACCGCTCGTTCACCAAGGAGATGAACTCCCTTGCAAAGAGAGACCTCTCCCCCATAGTTGCCAAGTCTGCTTATAACAAGCGGAATTTGGCTTTTCTTTTCTTGAGTCATGGCTTTTTTTGCGGGTTGCGGATTTTTCCGGTTATATATATATATATATATCTAATATAAACCAGAAGGTTGTCACAACAACCCAGGTCAGCACACCAAAATGCAACTACAAAATCTCATAATAAAAATATTATTTTACTGTAAAAATTGTGAATATTAATACTATGAACAACTTCACGCAAGGCGTAGGATCATATTAATCCCAAAAAGTGCAAAATAAGTGCATTAATAAATGGACAGTCTTACTTGATATTTATATATATATATATATATATATATATATATATGTATCCAGTAAACTTGCCCATATTTTGCACTTTTTTTGGATTAATATGATCTCATGTCTTGCGTGAAGTTGTTCATAGTGTAAATACCCACTATATTTGCAGTAAAATGACATTTTTATTATGAGAGATTTTGTGGTTGTATTTTTTCTGGTGTGTTGACAACCTACTATTTCAGTTGTTACTTTATAGAAGTATGGCACCCAATATTGCATAAAATATATCTTGATTATTAACGCGTGATATATATAAACATATATATCGGATTGAGTTGGGCTTGTTTTTAACGTCTCAGTTGCTTGTTTTATGTTTCAGAGTTGGCAACACTGCTCTCCCTTTACATGCACAGAATGTACACATACATGCACTCAGGGAAAATGGGAACGGTACAGATATGAGGACTGCACATTAGGGCTTAACCAGGCCCTTCCTTTACAATTAACCTACCTCATCCCTCTCACCATATGTACCTGACGGTTGCAATCTGTCCCTTCCTGCCCCAGAAAGGCTTTCTGAAGATCTACATCCGTTCTGGAAGTGTGCAATGTGCAATAGCGGACGTTTTCTAAGTGCAACGTGCAAAAATTTCCACATTTCATAAAAACTAGGTCTAGTCCTTAATATCTAACTATGATGCTTCCTCCCTTTATTTATCCACTAAGTTAACAGTTTTTTTATGCTATACTTGTGGTCCAAGTCATACGTTTATATTCTAAGCGTATAAAACATTTCCCAAAGATACTTATGTGTCTGTTAATAAATCCTCATGTGCTATTCTTTTAGAATGTGGAACATTTTGCTCAGTGAGCCCATTACTCGTACTGATTGTTAGGTTTCTATGGATACACAATGCTCAGGTGTGTGGGCTAAACATTTCCTTCTAAATTTAAAAATGGAAAGTTATTTTCAAGCATCCTGGATTCTGGCTAACCCTGATTTCTATGTTCTGCTTCACTGGAAACTACATTTTTCCTAAATATAATTGTATTATATTTGTGTTGAGAGCTAGTGTATTGTGTAAATGTTAAAATCATTATAAAACATGATTTGTTTTGTTTCAATATGCATGACTTATTTGGACTTCAGTAACCATGTGTAGATGCTTTTTACTTTTACTTTATTTTACTAAATCTTATTATTCCAAATATATTGTGTGCTGGCCCCATTCAGACCTCTTATGGACAACACATATCATTCCCACATATGCTGTGAGTATTAGAAACACATGTAGTTTTCTTTTGTAATGTGGCTGAAATAATGTCAGATCATCTTTGAATTACTGAATTGCTTTAGTCAGTCAGTCTGTCATGATTGCTCTGAATTATTGCAGTGTAAATTATTGCAGTATAAGCACTTCAGCAGTTTCCATACTAACATGATAAATGGATTTCTAGCTTTCCAGAATAAGATGTAAATATGGAGTCATTTACCTTTCATGGCCGTTCAAACAAATGTAGTAATTTATAAAAACTACACCAACATATACATCAGATGCACCTATCTATTTTACAATCTGCTCTTGGTACATATGTTTAGGGGTTCTCAACCACGTCCTCAAAGTACAGCTAAGAGGGCATGTTTCCCTGTTGGAGCACAGGTGTGTTCATTACTGACTACTGACTGGCATATGTGAAAAGATCCACAAATGGTACTCATTATGGGCTCTATTTACAGACACCGCATAAATCTGGGGAGTGATAGAAATAGAGCCCTAAATCACTTGTGATTATAAGGAGACCTGGAAAACATGCCCTGTTAGTGGTACTTGAGGACAGGGTTGAGAATAACTGCTTTAGACTTCCTTATTGCTTTCCGTAGAAATTACAGAACAAAGTTCTTAAAATTGCTTAAAAGTAATATACGAATATATCCCCTAGCACAGAATGTGAAAGTGAAAAATAAACATATAAATAAATACAACTGGCAGAAAAAGCAGGAAAACTCTAACTGAAAAGAACACACTCTGGTCTTTATAACCCTTTGATTGTATTCAGTTCTGGTGTAATCACAGAATCAGCATTCAGTGTGCCACAGCTGGTTTCCTCTACAACTTCATCAGCGCTATCTTCAATAAAGTGAGTCTCAGTAGTGAGAACTTAATCTTGCAGTGTATACTTTCTTTTATGAGCAATACTAAAACAAAAAGTTATGCTATTAAGAGTAAAATTGCTTTAATACAAAATAATAAAACAGAATAGAAAAAATGCTTGGATGCAACTGGCAAAATAAACTACACACAAAAAATATTTAGCATCTTACAGTTACTTGACAAGATATTTGCAAAATAAAAGGATTCTGGACAGATGGTGGTGTATTGTGGGTACATGAAAAGCAATCAGTGAAGCAGAAGCATAAAGGGGTTCCCATGAAGGTGTGGTGGCAAGTGAGATGTAATTAGAGGTAGAAGATGTCAGAGTAGAGGAGGGAGAGGACAGAGTGGAAGGGGCAGCAGCTTAAATGAGAAGCAGGGAATAGAGCTGTATTTTTTAGAAATCTTTAGATGGTGGTAGTCACAGGGATAATGGGGTAAATTCAGACCTAAGTGCTAGTTACGTTAGAACACGTAGCGTATTTATGCTAGTGTAATTACTATGCACTACCCTGGCATGTACATACTTTGGCCATTTTACGCTGCCCAAACCCTACCTTTTCCTGAAGTAAGTACTGACGTAGGTAATGGATTTACGTACGTAACAATCAAACCCAGCCCATCCTGTCCAATTTAAATGCCTCCCTCCGCCTCCAAAGCTTAATTACGGGTGTCGTATTGATGCCCCTGCCCCTTCGTTCTTGTTACGCTGGCGTAACTCCTGCCACTGACACCTTAGAATTCTGTGGGATGGTAGGCTGCTACGGGCCACCCATCCTGCTCACCCTGTTGCAGCATTATTCTCTGCTCCCACAAAAGTTGCAAGATAAAGTGGAATACAGACTATGGTCAAGGCTGAAATAAATGACATCACTACCGTAGCACCTGGAAAGTCTCATAGCAGAAAATTCGAGTTGGGTTCCTTTTTAATGCTCTTTGGAACTATTTGGGATGCATCCTATGCAAACTTGTTAACATGGAAAAGGACCAATGCAAAGTCATCATCTCTGATGCTAAGAAGAGCCAATAATCTGAGTCACTGGACTTGGAGGTCATTTGGAAGATCCATTTATTTTTAAAATATGATATACCATTAAGACCATGTAATAATTTGCTTGTAAAGTGGATTAGTTGATTTATTGACTTTATTACGTTAAAAGGTCAAATTACAATGTAAGAAAAATGGTGGGGAATATCCTATGATGCAGCCTTACTATTAACAATAATGTTAGCTTCCTTCATACTTGGTACCAACAATGGTCCCCTATGGCATGCCATCATAAGCAGTGTGATAGCATGTCTCCATGTGTAGCGCCACCACGCCCATTTCTGGCGGGCAAGTGCTCTCTCTGCTAGGATACAGACATGACACCAGCCAGTGACAGGGTCATGACAGCGCCAGTGTTTATAACCAGACTCCAAGACCCCAGACGGGTGTGGGTATCCACTGAGAATGGCCCTATTTTGAAAGGGCTGTTCACTCCCAGCCAGTTCCCAACTAGCTGGGAAATCGATTGTTTTTACTTGAAGAGGCAAAGCAATCGATCCCCGGAGCATCGATGACAGAGCTCCTAATTGTAAGTATAAATTTTACCCCAATCCTTTCCCTAATCCTTACCCTAAACCTCCTCTTCCATTACCCTAACCCTCCCTTTCCCACAGGCTGACCCTCACCCTCTCTTCTCTGTAGCCTAAACCCAAGACTCCCCTTCCCATAGCCTAACCCTAAGACTTCTATCCTCACAGCCTAACCTTATTCATCCCATCCCCTCCTAAATCTAGAGTCGTCTACCCGCAGGCTGACCCTAACCCTCCCCTTCCATGGCCCTAACACTAACCCTCCCTTCTCCAAAGCCTAATGCTAAAAGTCCCCAGAAAGATTACTCACCTCTCTGGTGGGGTCTGCGGCAGGCTTCCGAAAAGGAATGGGTAAATACACCAATTGGTATGCTTACCTATAAAAAAAAATTCTAAAATGGCTGTGTTTCAAAACAGAGACAGCCAAAAATTTACTTTTGGCTGTCTCTACTTCTAAAACAGCCATTTCTAGCTGCAGACTTATAACGACCCCAGATGATCATAGCATATGATTACCCTGTGGTCACCTCTTCTCCCTGTTGGATTGTTGCTCCTGCAGCTCTGTGATTTGTGTGTAGTTCCTGACTATCCTTGTATCCTGGTGTGCTGCCCTTGCCTTGCCTTACTCCTAATCTGTTATTCCCAGTCCTCACTCCTTCCCTTGCAAGTTGGCTGTTGCTGCTTGTATACGTGAGAGCCTTTGTCTTGGTTCTGTGTCTATCTGTCTTTTTGGCTGATTCTACCTTGCCTATTCCCAAGTGTCTTTTCCATCTGGCACTTTGTGGTGTCCATGTGCATCCATCAATCTGGGATTCTTTTTCTACTCCTCACAGCTATCTTACTATCTCCGTTCTGAGGGTCATTTAGTTCTAGGAGTCTCTGTCTCTGGTCTGGTTGCAATTACCAACACCCACTGAAGTTGAATCCAGGGGCTGCAGCCTGCTAGGAGTCTAGAGTTTTTTTCTACGTATAATCCAAACCCTGGTTGGTCTCACACACTGTAACAGTAAAAAACGAATATATTAGAAATCCTTTTTCAGTTTTAATACAACAATACAAGTACAATATGTTCACTTCCTCTCATAATTGCTAAATGTTCAGGGTTTCCGTGTTCCTGCAAATCTTCTCTAGCAGAAATGAGGTCCTGCAGCAATATTTAATCTTCTTTCTGTTGGAATCTTCTTATATGTTACCCACTTAATCCAGTTACTGATGACTGACAACAGTAGAAACATCAGCAGAGCTGAACAAAGTGTCGGCAGTAGTGAGAGAAGAAGTGACAGCAGAGCAGATAAGGGAAAGTGTCGGTGACGGTGAGAGAGGGAGTGACAGCGGAGCAGATTGGAGAGAGTGTTGGTGGCGGTGAGAGAAGAAGTGCAGCGGAGCAGATTGGAGAGAGTGTCAGTGGTAGTGGCAGAAGGAATAACATAGGAGTTGGTAAAAGAGAGAGAGAGTCGGGATTAAGTCGTAGAGAGTGGAAGAGTGAGCGGTGAGAAAACGGACATCGAAGATCAGTGTGAGGTGATGCAGCTGAGGCGTCCATTCTGTGAACCCATTTGTTTAATCATCATTTTTCATAACCTGAGTGAAGGTGACCTTTCCTATAGTTTTAAATAATAATTACAGCTACAAGGACTACTAGGGTACAGGGTTAGAGTACAATGACTTATTCTGTTTTATTAGAATATATTCCTGGTTTCTTGCAGTAATTCTTGTGTTAAAATTTTATGGGAAAGTTAAATGTTACATGGTAATTAAGTGGGGAAGAGTAACAAGTTTGATGTTCCAATTTTGGATTTTACAATTCCTATTTATGAATGAACTCAAAAATAATTTGTATAGTGTCATTTCATTTTTTTAACCAAATCAAGTTTTCTGCAAATCTGAAACATTTGGAAAACATTTATTAAAACTAAATTTAATTCGCTAAAGACTGGTGTGAAGTTACTTTGGGTTTTCTTTCATTGGCTCACCTCTATGCAATCTTGAAGGAAAATATCTGCAAAATTATTCGAGTAATTCCGAACTTTTACCATTAATCACACTAAAACTAATAATTCCAAAAGTAAAAGTGATCCCCTCATTGCTCCTGATCCAGACTTCCAATTTACCCCTGATGGAGGGAAGTCTGAATCCAGTGGATTTTCCATTATGGTTCCGAATATATCAGATAATCACAAATCCACACACATTAAGATCAGAAACCTAGATTCTAGATCCATTGCTACCTTGTGACCAAACAGTCACAGTATAGAGAACACTGACCTAAATGTTATTTATAGTTTAAAAACCCCTCCAATTTCAACTTCTTTAGATTTAATTGTATAAATATATAATTCATACCTAATAGCAATATCGCTAATTATATGAATATACTTATAATCATGAAATCCCTTAATAACTAAAAATTAGGGGCTCTATTTACTATACTAATAATAGCACAGAGAGTGGTATTTAAGTAATCCAGGATCGCTGCACCTCAAAGTGAGCTTGGAAATATTGCCCCCCACATTTACTATTACTTAACCCTCTGCCAAGGTCCCGCGATGGTCTGCAGGACTTTTTCCGGAGACATTTGGGGCTATATTTACAAAAAAAAAATTTCCCCCGAAGGGAAGCTGCTTGAAGCTTGAAGCCTGCGTGAACACAGGCGAGCCTGGCAGCTTCCCCATTAAAATTTACTAATACTCACCCCTCCGCCGAGGTCCCTCGAAGTCCCTCGAAGTGCTCTGCCCGCAGCGCAGGCACTTCATATCGAATGAAGTGCCTGCGCATGCGCAGAGACTTCATAGCGGCACTTAGAAAATTTCAGCCCTAATATGAAAACCCACTGCGCATGCGCAGGGTCTTCATATCGGGGCCGGTGTCTTCTAAGTCGGACGCGTCCATCGGACAGGTGAGTTTTGTATTTTTTTATATTATTTTTATGTTTTAATGTTGTTTTTTATTTTTTTTTGTTTAAAAAAAAACAACAAATTTTTTTTTACATTTTTTTTTATTTATAATGACCGCATCCTCCTTGATACCAGCGGTCTCCCCACACATACCCCGCTTTTCCTCCCCCTAATAACGGCTATTAGGGGGAGGAAAAGGGGGGAATATGGGGAGATTGCTGGCATGAAGTCAATAACGCCATCCTCAGATGGCGTTATTTTTTCCTTCACTGCCGAATCAGAATTTCGGCAGTGAGGGATAGTAACTTGTAATAAGGCTTCGGCACCCGTTTAGATCAACGGGCCGCTGAAGCCTTATGAAGTGTTTATGCATCGCCATGGAAATAGCAGATTTCCATGGCGAATGCACTTTAGTAACTTTTAAAATGTTTATTTTCAGGTGATAATGAGCGTTTTAGTGTTAAAACACCCATTATCACCCGAAAATTGCAATAGTAAATGGAGCCCTTGGTCTTGCTCGGATGAGAAGTCCGTGCACATGCACAGTAGCTATTTTTTGGGACTTTGAAAATTTCAATTCCCAAAAGTATAAACCATTGAGCATGTGCCGGGACTTCAGAGTGAGAGACGTGGAGTGCAGAGCAGGTGGCGTTATATATACTGTCGGTGCGGATTGTTAAAATCTACTCCGACAGTTAGTAAATATAGTGATCTGCCGGCCCGTATTCATTAGAGCGGACCGACGATCGGGTGTGCGGTAGCTATTGATCACCATGTTTTCCATGGCGATCATAGCTTTGTAAATGACAATGACTTTGTTTTCAGAAGATAAAGAATACTGAAAACAAAGTCATTGCCATTTTGTAAATGGAGCCCTTAAACTCATATCAGCAACATCCTTTAATAATAGTATTTAATGGCTCAATGTTCTGTTTTCTATTAGGAACTAATCTCCCCTACTATCTATTTACATTCTGTAAAATGAGTTTTATAGCTCCTGCACTACTCATTTACTCCCTTGATATTTGGAATGTGGATTGTTTTCTACCAACAGTAATTTGGAATCATGTCCACTGTCTCTAGCTATTTTAGTTTTCTGATTACAGCCAAAATGATTATTATTTCAGGTGACAAAGGTGGTAAATCTGACCCTTGATTTCTCTAAAGATTTCTACTGCAGCTAAACATAGTCTCAAAGGTAAGTCTAATGGAGATAGCACAATTTTGTGATTATTTAACCCTTTCCCCCATGGTATTAAAGAATGAGCTTCCAGTGCAGGAACATTCTGTTTTTCCTTGTTTCTTAGCACCAGTGACAGTAGGGGATGTGGAAAAGAGAAGGAAAAGATATCTTTACAATTTCCATTTTTTTTTTTTATTGTAGTACAGTTATGGGAATTGAAACATTTACAGTTTTCTAACCATGTGGATATAATCACAATGTGAATGGTTTTGGTTTTAAATGTGTAAAGTGCTGTATACCTTAAAAAGAGAATTTTTTAAGAGGTTGTTAATATTAGGAGACAAATAACATACATACTGTTAAGCAAGGATCATTGAGCTCCGATTTTCCTCTGTTTTCTGTGTGTCTAGATTGGATTTCAAATCCTTTTTTCTATTCTGGGCAACCCATCTATGCAACCCATCCAGACATATGAATGACACTTCCATCATCTTTTGATAGAGGGACTGGAAAACCATTGTAAGCAGGCAGAACTTATTACTATGTACAGTAAATGTGCACTCTCTGTCTGCTAACAGATCCAGACTTCCACAACACCACAGGAATTGTTTATGTTAAGGGTGACTCTAGGTATTGAAAGTACATCCATGCTATGTGAGTGGTAAGTGGTGTGACCACATGGATGTAAGGTTATCATGGGCCTACAATCAGAGCCAGTGCTAGGGTGTTCGGCGTTCCCCCCTGCAAACTTTAAATTTGCACCCTTCAGTTTAGCAATATAACAGTGACCATCCTGGATTGTAGTAAGTGTGTAAGCATCATAAAGCACAAGCTTGTAACCACAATAAAAGAAAATAAATCATAGTCACTACTAAACAATACAGACAGCGTCCTAGTCTTATGAGTCCTATACTTTACTTACCTTTGATGTTTTCCCTTCCTCCTTCTACTGCTCTCCTATGTGGTGCACTCTCTCTCCTTTAGTGTGATGCTGATGTGACCTGTCACATCAGCATCATTTACGTAGGTCCCTGCTATCAACCACCGCCATAATAGAAACCCCCCTTTCAGCCATTGCGCTGCATGTTCTCTAATGTTACAAAACTACTGCTATAGAGTATACTAACAAGAAGGCCATGCCCTGAAACTGACATAAAGTAGAAAGGGTTAAAGGGTTTTTAAGGTCACTTGTAGTTCAGAGAATAGGTGGTAGTATAAATAGCCTAGGAGTGTGAGGAACACAAGTGTCCTAATCTAGATTCAAATGCAAGAACCATATAATCCCATGCTACTTATTAAATGCTTAGGTGTGAGCCAGACAAGAATGCAACCACAGCTCTGAATATGGATGGACTGGGGTCAATTGTGTGAGTACGCCCTTGCTCTACACTGAATACATCCCTCCCACGAACCTCTGTTCTGAACACAAGCATTCACAGCAGAGACTTATATTGAGCCCAGAGCAAGTTCTGGAAGAATTTTCTGTATATATGTGAGACTGTGATAGTATAAGAGCAGAGTGTGATTAGTGTAAAGTGCTGGGTATTAGTGACTGTATATAGTTGACACTGTAATAGTACAAGGGCAGAGTGTGATTAGTGTAAAGTGCTGGGTATCAATGACTGTACATAGGTGACACTGTAATAGTACAAGGGCAGAGTGTGATTAGTGTAAAGTGCTGGGTATCAATGACTGTACATAGGTGACACTGTAATAGTATCAGGGCAGAGTGTTTTAATGTAATGTGCTGGGTATCAGTGACTGTAAATAGGTGACACTGTAATAGTATCAGGGCAGAGTGTGATTAGTTTAATGTGCTAGGTATCAGTGACCGTACATACGTAAGACTGTGATAGTATCAGGACAGAGTGTGATTAGTGTAATGTGCTGGGTATCAGTAACTGTGCATAGGTGATACTGTGATAGTATTAGGGCAGAGTGTGATTAGTGTAATGTACTGGGTATCAGTGACTGTACATAGGTTACACTGTAATAGCATAAGGGCAGAGTGTGATTAGTGTAATGTGCCGGATATCAGTGACTGTACATATGTAAGACTGGTATATTATTAGGGCAGCGTGTGATTAGTGTAATGTGATGGGTGTCAGTACATTTGTAAGAATGGCACAGTGTCAGTGCAGAGTATAAATATTGTAAGAATTTTTTTCTTACAGTGAATTATGGAGTTATACATAATTTGTTGGAGATCTAGGTTTCTTCACCTTCATGAATAATTATGTTTTTTACAAACTTTTGTATTATGTTTGAATTATATTTAACACTGTATATTTGCTTTAACATTCTAACACTATGTTACTAAAAATGTGCATGGTGTGCTGCTTGTCTAGAGATATATGTCTGATTTTTGTTCTGAAAACAACCGAGTACTGCAGCCAATGAATGTTAATTAGAACACTCATAAATGACAGACATAATGACATTTAGTTCCCAGCAACATCTTTCGATGAAAACAGGTAGCATGGAGAAAAACATTAAAGCTTTTATTAGTGACTGTGGACATTGCTATTTCATATGTTTAGCTATGTGGAGCCACAGATGTCATAATGGACTGCGGCCTTGACATTCTTAACGTTAAGGGTGCTGTAGCTGTGAGCTGTGTTGACCGTGTTGACTGTGTTGGGCCGACACTGATTATACAAATCACGGTATTCTGGAAACAATTGAAAAAGAACCACAGTTAAAGATACTGGCCTTTATTCACAACTAATAAAGAACAGAATCTGTGTGTGTGTGTGTGTATTTTTGTGAACCGTTAATTTGCACATGTCCATAACTCTAAAATATGCACGGAAATCATGGTCAGCTGATTCACAGACACGGATGGCTGACTTAGGAATGAATCACTCTTCGGTATGTAATGAGTCCTGTGTGTGTGGCTAGGGGGGCAAGACTCAATGCAAATGAGCAGCACTCGGGCTACTAATGTACAGTATGGGAATTCAACTAGAATTAGGACTGATTCACAAGTAAGAATGCCGTAACCATATGCACGGATAGGTTAAGGTAGTATTCTTAAGTTGATTTATGTAGGGTTGTTTGGTAGGCTATGCATCATTTCTTTTCCATTATAAAAAAACATTTTTGTTTAAAATATTATTATAATTTTTTTATTTAAAACATTTAAAATGTTAAATAAAAGTAATCACAAAAAGTTAAATTAAATTATAATAGTTTTATAAGAAAAGTTGAAATAAATAAAACCCCAAAAATACTATTCAAACTTATTTACAAACATTATACAAGTAGATCATTGGCCCACAGCACATTAAGGGTTAAATCTACAATGTGACAAGAATAAATTTGTAAAAAAAAACAAAACTATTGAAATATTAATTTAATAGTAACATACCTGATGATATATTAACACAAAGATGTTTTGTATTGTTAATTAACAAATGCATTTAGTTGCTGATAAATGAATGCTGATTAACTTTAAGAACCTAATGGCCTCCGTGTGATTCACATCCGTACCTATATCTACGCACTTAGAACCGCATTCATTCACACCTAAGAAGCAGTCGCTTTTTAGTGAAGGACTTAGTTCGGTACGTAGATTGCCTCTGTGCAGTCTTTAAAGACCACACTGAGTATTTCAAGTAGAAAGAGGCGGCTTAATGCCACCTCGGGGAGGAATTAGGTAGAAGTGGTAGGGGGGTGGGATTAGGTAGAAGTGGGAGGGAGGAGGCATTTAGATTACCTGGGGAGGGCGGGGGGAGGCAATGTCCATGCAGACTTTGCACGGATTATTAAGGTAGCTCTATGGCACTCAAAAGTGCCATAAGGTACCTTAAAAGGGGTACCTTATGGTCTGTCCCCACCTAACTCATACTGGATCTGTGAATATGGTCCTTAGAGAGCCGTCCATACTTAGCAGTCCCGAGACTGGGCTGTGGTTAACTAAATTCTTTACTGTCTCTGAATCACTCTTATGGACCTCATCCATGCCTACATTTAGGTACGTTCCCAAATTTACTCTTAAGTGTGAATCTTAAGTGAGAATCAGGTCCACTGTTCTCCCTTTGTACAAGTGGTGTTAAGACATCTATAGATGTCGTTTTGTTAGTATTGTCAACTAAGTGAGAGATTGTTATTAACAGAGTCTATCTATAATTATCTACTGCAAAGACTGGTAGTGTGTAAGGAATTTTTTGAATCTTTAATAAGATTTCGGCAGGGAGGACCATATAAAACCTCTGAATTGGACAACTGGGAATGATAGCATTGGTCTGATGGGTTCAGAGGCTTGCCTTGTGGGTACATAAAAATATATATGAAATCTTATCATTTTAAATGGCATAAGTAACTTCATAATAGCAGTCCCACTACAGGGACTTTATATACATCTGCTGTCAGTGTGTACATTATACAGTCATTTCCCAAGGACTTTCATCCACCTTGCAATGGGACTGTTGTCTTCATTCTTGCACCTTATTTGTCTTTATTTCATTGTTTTTATTGTATTTTTGTTAATGATTTTTAGTAAACATATACATTTATTAGCCAGTCATGTCTGGATTCTGAATTAATATATGTTTTTTTTCTGTCCCCTATGTATTGCCAATTGGGGGAAAGAGCAGACTAGGATACCCTGAAAGACCGGTGGATATATTCATTTAAAGACATTGGGCCGGATCCTTAACTATGGCCGACAGGGGACTTACGCAAGTCATTTGTCTGGGAACATCTTCGTTATGTCTGTTAGTACTTATGATGAAGAGGCAGACCCTTCAGTTATATAGGCAGAGATAGCCATGTAAATTAGGGGGTTGGGGGCGGGGGGAGCCCCGTTACAACTAGGTCTATGGCCGTATGACCTCAGACCTAGTCGTAAAAGTTAAGGTAGGAATGTGGACATGTAAGTGTCCAGATTTCCTACCAACAGCGGGGAGTGCAGGGGGGCGTGCACTGGTCGCACGTAAAGCGTGCGTGGGTCTGGATCTACCCCATTGAGACCTTTGATTTATATGGAATATATGCATATTATGTTTGAAGTTTTTTGTCCAATATGAATGGTATTTCCACATTTCATTTTCTCCGTCTTCCTTTCCCATATATCTGTATTTACTATGTAAATACTGTTTTGTTCTGTTAATTATATAGCCTGCTCTTTAACCAAGAGACAATGGTTACAACAACAACAACAACAATAATAATAATAATAATGCAAGGATTTTCTCTAGAATTTATAGCAAATTCACAAGACTGAAGTCTAAAACATAAAGGCTCTTTTGGTGTTAATTGAACACACAACAGTCATAGTAGTTCATTTCCTTTGTTACAGTGGGAATGATAATATTATAGAAACGCAAATGACATTGGAAACTTTAATTGTGTCTGGAACATTAAGATGTGGCATTTTATAGAAGTTCAAACAGAATGGCAGAAACAATGGTGGCATAAATGAATGTGTAGCTGGTATCTACAAGTTCTAGTAATGTATACGAGTCATTTTAGTTCATGGAAGGATACAGATATGCTTGTTACACATCTTTTTGGTCTCATCTAAATGAACAACTTGATTTGTTACCAGTTGTTCTTCCAACCTTTTGTATTATGTACTAGCTATGTGTTGTCTGAAATGTTTGCTTTATTATTAATCATATTGCAATGGACATAATAAAACACACATCCTAAGCTCTACTTGCACTGTGCTTGGAGCTCTAAATACAGCACCTGGGGGATCATATGGCAAACTTTATCCAGGCCTCCGTGCGAGCACTTGGGAGACCACTCCTATTGCTCACATTGTGTTCCAAGAAATAGACACTACCTTCATATTTCCAATCCGTCACCACTTAAAATGGTGACAGATAAGAAGGTATCAAACTTTCACTGGCTGAATCCATGCCCTTACTAAACATTGTAATATTAAATCCATCTCACTTGCGACTGCGACCCATACCATTGTTAGAACCCGTTGGACATATCAAAAGACGCATATTGCGTTCCAGTCGTGGCACTCAGACACAAGCATGCACAGAATGCAAAGGTGGATGTTTTCCAAAGCGAGTGCTTGTAAAACACCCACTTTGTTGAAGTTTGTATCCAATCCATTAACAATGGAGGTAAAAACTGAGCATCATTACTATAATGGTGCTCAGCTATCCATCGCTGTGCTTTCTGGCTGTCATATGAGATGTAGTTGTTTCTTTGAATGGTTGATTTCTGGCACTGATACAAAATTCCTATTAGGAATGGGGAATATGTTAAAATGCAGATATTTTAACAATTACCTATTCTTAATAGCAGGTAGGTTAGGATTAGGCTGTGGGACAGGGAGGGTTCAGCTTTGGCTGCTAGAAATTGAAAGTTAGGGTTAGGCTGTGGGATAGGGAGGGTTAAGGTTAGGCTGCTAGAAGGGTTAAGGGATAGTTAACGTACCAGTCTCTGTTGAATTCTTTGAAGATCCTCTGGGCGCTGTTATGACGCTTTCTCCCTGGAAACATAATTGCCATTGCTGCTTTGCAGTAAGGGTGTGGTATGCCTCAAATAAGTTGTTATAAATGCCACATCCCTTTCTTATAGAATAAATAATATAACATTACAGTATCAATTTTATAATGTATTAATACTACAAAGCATTAATGACACATTATTTACAATTACCACCATCTGCTTTTTTTGCATTGTGCATATTTATCTATTTATTAACAGGTTATTATAAATTACCATCAGATTACATAACGTTTCTCTAAAATATTTCACATTCACATCAGCACCACTGGAGCTACAATCTAAGTTCCTTAACACAAACACACATACAGTTTATAGTTACTTTGGTCAGCAGCCAATTAACCTACCAACATGATTTGGGCATGTAGGAGTAAAGCGGAGAACCCGGAGGAAACCCATGCAGACTCAGGAGAATATACAAGTCCGGCAATCACTCTATATGCGCTGTGATCTGAGCTAGCCAGTGTTTTGATCTTTTTTTCCAATGGGCTCTGACAGCGAGAGTTTTATTAAAACTGGGATTTGTGTCAGATAAATTATTTCATTGTTGTTAATAGAAATAATAGAGTTTCAGGTCCATTAGAGTTTCAGCATAATGGACCTGATTGACACTTAAGAATCTTCTTAAAATAAGAACTTAAAGTCACTCCTGGGCAAAAACATGTTGATTGCAGGGGGAATTAATTTATTTGTATTCTTTGCATGCAGGGGTATATCTTTGATTTGCTTACTGCACACAGATACTGACCAGCTTTACTATTACACTGTTATTTAGACTTGGGCTTGCAAATATCACCTCTCAACACTAGTACTGTTTGCAACAGATGAAATATGACTCCCCTGCAATCAACATGGTTTAGCCCAGGTGTGACTTTAAGTTCTGATTTTAAGAAGATTCTTAAGTGTGAATCAGGTCCTATATTTCTCAAATGCCAATGCCACTGGTCTAAAAAGTACATCATAAGTATTCTGGGACCACTTATAGTTATCTAGTGTAGTTTTAATGAGACAGGGCATCAATACAATATGCAGATATGATATTTGTTTAATATATTAAAGATATTACAATATATGTTTAAACAATTTTAAGTCATGTTACAATGATGTTAAGATAGTTTTAATATTCTCCATGCTTTTACTTTAAAATATTATGGATTATGGATACCATCTAAAGGACTGATTTCCTACAGTTCTATCCAACTTTTGAAGTTAAGGAAAAAAAGTTCCTTACTCATGCACTGTAGTGTTCAAGCGCCTCCCAGTGGTGACTTAGTTATTTGCATGTTTGATATTAACCAAGCTTAGCATACACGTCACACAAGTGTAAAGTTAAGGTGACATATTCAAATCACATGACATATTTCAATAGATACATCAAGGGAAATGTATTAAATAAATTGTATGTCATAGAAAAATATTGAATGTGAAATCAATTCTGGTGGATTGAACTACAGGCAGCTGTTTATAAATTTTATTGGATATCAAAATACCCTAATTACCCTGACTTACAAATATACACTTATATTTCTCTAGTTTTGTCTTTTTCTTACCACTTGCTGACCACAATCACAATACTGGCTAAATTCATAGTGTAAAAGCAGTACTGCTGCATTGCTACCTCCTGTAGATCAGTCTTGTTCAGATGCATTGCAAAAGATTGATGGTTTCTTATCAAGTCCAAAACAGAGACCTCTATACAAAGCCATAACTCGAAATTTCAGTGCCAATAAATTACATTATTTTAGCTACCTAGCACAGTTAGCCATTTTGCACACCTCTTGTTTCCTTTATATATCATACCTCCCAACATTTGAGAGTTCGAAAGAGGAACAAAATTTTGCGGCCTGGTAGAGGGTGTGTGTCTTGTACCACCCAGTGGGCGTGTCTGGGAAAGTGGGTGTGTCTTACACCGCCCAGACTAGCGGGTCTAGTGCCCGCCCCTTTTATTTAACAACCATCCATATGTCTGCCTCCTATTATTAGGCTTGCCATCCATATATTTGCCCCTTATTATTTGTCCAGAATTCATATGTCCAGTCTCCATATCTGCCCCTTTATTTTTCCTACCTTCATGTTTGCCCCTTATTATTATTATGTCCAGCCT
>WWET01000063.1:1305530-1317333 GCA_011038615.1 Limnodynastes dumerilii | reverse complement strand
GGGACCTAAAGATACCTTTTCACCATGAGAAGGCATGCATGGGCATCTCAGCAGATCACCTACCTTTGGTGTATTAGGTCACTGGTTCAAATCCCAACTCAGACAGCCAGTCAACCTATCAAACCTATTCACTAGGCTGGCACATTCAGTGCAGCAGGTCTCAGGTTCATAGCTCAGCTAGTCAAACTTTTTCTGCAGGCCATGAATAGGTTCTGCCAACTACATTGTATTGAGTAGCCATGTGACTATGGTTTATTGGACCTAAAGATACCTTTTACCACAAGAAGCCATATATGGCATCACATCAGAGCACCAACCTATGGTGCGACAAATCACCGGTTCAAATACCATTTCAGCCAGTCGGTCAACTTGTCAAAACTGTTCACTAGGCTGGCACATTCAGTGCAGCAGATCTCTGGCTAATATCATATTTCAGCTAGTCAAATTTTTTCTGCAGCCCATAAATAGGTTCTGCCAACTACTTTGTATTGAGTAGCCATGTGACTATGGTTCATGGGACCTAAAGATACCATTTTAACATGAAAAACCATGTATGGCATCACAGCAGAGCCCTCACCTTTGGTGTGACAGGACACTGGTTCAAATCCCGGTTCAACTGATCAAACCTATTCACTAGGATGGCACATTTAGTGCAGCAGATCTTCTGGTTCATATCCCATTTCAGCTAGTCAAACTTTTTCTGCAGGTCATGAATAGGTTCTGCCAACTACTTTGTATTGAGTAGCCATGTGACTATGGTTTATGGGACCTAAAGATACCTTTTCACCGTGAGAAGGCACGTATGGCAACACAGCAGATCACCTACCTTTGGTGCATTAGGTCACTGGTTCAAACCCCAACTGAAACAGCCAGTCAACTTATCAAATCTATTCACTAGGCTTGCACACTCAGTGCAGCAGCTCTCTGGTTCATAGCTCAGCTAGTCAATCTTTTTCTGCAAGCCATGAATAGGTTCTAATAACTACTTTTTTATTGAGTAGCCATGTGACTATGGTTTATGGGACCTAAAGATACCCTTTCACCATGAGAAGCCATGTATGGCCACACAGCAGAGCACCCACCTTTGGCACACCAGGTCACCAGTTCAAATCCCAGCTCAGCCAGTCAGTTAACTTATCAAACCTATTCACTAGGCTGGCACATTCAGTGCAGCAGCTCTCTGGATCTGGTCCAACTTTTTCTGCAGGCCATGAATAGGTTCTGCCAACTACTTTGCATTGAGTAGCCATGAGACTAAGGTTTATGGGACCTAAAGATACCTTTTCATCATGAGTAATCTCACATGGCATCACAGCAGAGCACCCACCTTTGGTGCAGCAGGTCACTGGTTCAAATCCCAGCTCAGCCAGTTAACTTATTAAACCTATTCACTAGGCTGGCACATTCAGTGCAGCAGCTCTCTGGTTCATCACCCATTTCAGCTAGTCAAACTTTTTCTGCAGGCCATGAATAGGTTCTGCCAACTACTTTGTATTGAGTAGCCATGTGACTATGGTTTATGGGACCTAAAGATACCAATGTAACAAGAAACACCACGTATGGCATCACTGCAGAGCACCCACCTTTGGTGCATCAGGTCAACGGTTCAAATCCTAGCTCAGCCGGTTAACTTATCAAACCCATTCACTAGGCTGGCACATTCAGTGCAGCAGCTCTCTGGTTCATCACCCATTTCAGCTAGTCAAACTTTTTCTGTAGGCCATGAATAGGTTCTGCCAACTACTTTGTATTGAGTATCCAGGTGACTATGGTTTATAGGACCTAAAGATACCTTCTTAGCATGAAAAACACAAATGGCATCACAGCAGAGCACCCACATTTGGTGCAACAGCTCACCAGTTCAAATCCCAGTTCAACCAGTCAGTCAACTTGTCAAACCTATTCGCTAGGGTTTCATTCGGTGCAGCAGATCTCTGGTTCATATCCCATTTCAGCTAGTCAAACTTCTTCTGCAGGCCATGAATAGGTACTGCCAACTACTTTGTATTGAGTAGCCATGTGACTATGGTTTATGGGACCTAAAGATACATTTTCAACACAAAATGCCATAATTGGCATCACCATAGAGTACCCACCTTTGGTGCAGCAGGTCACCAGTTCAAGTCTCAGCTCAGCCAGCCAGTTAACTTATCAAACCTATTCACTAGGCTGGCACGTTCAGTGCAGCAGCCCTCTGGTTTATTTCCAATTTCAGCTAGTCAAACTTTTTCTGCAGGCCATGAATAGGTGATGCCAACTACTTTGTATTGATTAGCCATGTGACTATGGTTTATTGGACCTAAAGATACACTTTCAACAAGAAAAGCCATGTATGGCATCACAGCAGGGCAGCCGCCTTTGGTGCAACAGGTCACCGGTTCAAATCCCAGTTCAGCCAGTCAGTCAACTTGTCAAACCTATTCACTAGGGTGGCACTTTTAGTGCAGCAGATCTCTGGTTCATATCCCATTTCAGCTAGTCAAACTTTTTCTGCAGGCCATGAATAGGTTCTGCCAACCACTTTGTATTGAGTAGCCATGTGACTATGGTTTATGGGACCTAACGATACCTTCTCAACTTGAAAAATGACATATGGCATCACAGCAGAGCACCCACCTTTGGTGCAGCAGTTCACCGGTTCAAATCCCAGCTCAGCCAGCCAGATTATCAAACCTATTCGCAAGGCTGGCACATTCAGTGCAGCAGCTCTCTGGTTCATCGCCCATTTCAGCTAGCCAAGCTTTTTCTGCAGGCCATGAAAAGGTTCTTCCTACTACTTTGTGTTGAGTAGCCATGTGACTATGGTTAATGGGACCTAAAGATACCTTTTCACCATGAGAAGCCATATATGGCATCACAGCAGAGCTCCCACCTTTGGTTTAGCAGGTCACCGGTTCAAATCCCAGCTCAGACAGCCAGTCAACTTATCAAACCTATTCACTAGGCTGGCATTTTCAGTGCAGCAGCTCTCTGGTTCATAGCTCAGCTAGTCAAACTTTTTCTGCAGGCCATGAATAGATTCTGACAACTACTTTGTATTGAGTAGCCATGTGACTATGGTTTATGGGTCCTAAAGATACTTTTTCAACATAAAAAGCCACGTATGGCATCACCGCAGAGCACCCACCTTTGGTGCAGCAGGGCACCGTTTCAAATCTGAGCTCAGCCAAATAGAGCGCCAACTTATCAAACCTATTCACTAGCCTGGCACATTCAGTGCAGCAGCTCTCTGGTTCATCACCAATTTCAGCTAGTCAAACTTTTTCTGCAGGCCATGAATAGGTTCTGCCAGCTACTTTGTATTGAGTAGCCATGTGACTATGGTTTAATGAACCTAAAGATACCTTCTCACAACAAGAAGCCATGCATGGCACCACAGCAGAGCACCCACCTTTGGTGCATCAGGTCAACGTTTCAAATCCCAGCTCATCCAGCCAGTCAACTTATCAAACCTATTCACTAGGCTGGCACATTCAGTGCAGCAGCTCTCTGCTTCATCTCCTATTTCAGCTGGTCAAACTTTTTCTGCAGGCCACGAATAGGATCTGCCACCTACTTTGTATTGAGTAGCCATGTGACTATGGTTTATGGGTCCTAAAGATACTTTTTCAACATAAAAAGCCACGTATGGCATCACCGCAGAGCACCCACCTTTGGTGCAGCAGGGCACCGTTTCAAATCTGAGCTCAGCCAAATAGAGCGCCAACTTATCAAACCTATTCACTAGCCTGGCACATTCAGTGCAGCAGCTCTCTGGTTCTGCCAACTACTTTGTATTGAGTAGCCATGTGACTATGGTTTATGGGAACTAAAGATACCTTCTTAACATGAAAAACCACGTATGACAACAGAGCACCCACCTTTGGTGCATCAGGTCACCGGTTCAAATCCCAGTTCAGCCAGCTAGGCAACTTGTCAAACCTATTTACTAGGCTGGCACATTCAGTGCAGCAGCTCTTTGGTTCATATTCCATTTCAGCTGGTCAAACTTTTTCTGGAGGCCATGAATAGGTTCTGCCAACTACTTTGTATTGAGTAGTCATGTGACTATGGTTTATGGGACCTAAAGATACCTGCGCACCATGAGAAGGCACATATGGCATCACAGCAGAGCACTGACCTTTGGTGCATTAGGTCACCGGTTCAAATCCCAGCTCAGCCAACCGGTCACCTTGTCAAACCTATTCACTAGGCTGGCACATTCAGTGCAGCAGATCTCTGGTTGATATCCCATTTCAGCTAGTCAAACTTTTTCTGCAGGCCATGAATAGGTTCTGCCAGCTACTTTGTATTGAGTAGCCATGTGACTATGGTTTATGGGACCTAAAGATACCTTGTCAATGCGAAAAACCCCGTATGGCATCACAGCAGAGCACCCACCTTTGGTGCGACAAGTCACCAAATTAAATCCCAATTCAGCCAGCTGGTCAACTTGTCAAACCTATTCACTAGGCTGGCATATTCAGTGTAGCAGCTCTCTGGTTCATAGCTCAGCTAGTCAAACTTTTTCTGCAGGCCATGAATAGGTTCTGCCAACTACTTTGTATTGAATAGCCATGTGACTATGGTTTATTGGACCTAAAGATAGCTTTTCACCATGAAAAGCCAGGTACGGCGTCACAGCAGAACACCCACCTTTGATGCCATACGTGGCTTCTCATGGTCAAAAAGTATCTTTAGATCAAATACCAGCTCAGCCAGCCAGTTAACTTATCAAACCTATTCACTAGGCTGGCACATTCAGTGCAGCAGCTCTCTGGTTCATATCCCATTTCAGTTAGTCAAATTTTTTTTGCAGGCCATGAATAGATTCTGCCAACTACTTTGTATTGAGTAGCCATGTGACTATGGTTTATGGGACAGATTTGTATAAAAATGTAAACACACCTAAATGTTTTTTGGCAGTGCGCCAAATGTTACGCTACGGCTCTATTAGCGTAGTTCCGTTCGCTAGTAGATCCTTCTGACGAGACGTCACTCCTTGGCCTGGATTCACACTAGCGGTCTTAAAGACTGCATATACGCAATCTACGCAACGAAAAGATACTTAGATTACGTAAAAAATTTACTACGCATGCACAGTAGAAAAAAACGGTAAACTACGGACGTATATGCTATACGTCCGGTAGTGGGAATCCAGGCCCTTCAGAGAATTTAAGGTCTGGCTCTGGACAGGTAAGTGTTCACTCCTCTGACATGCAGATTTAAAGATCTACGTTTTCTGCTGGATCAGCTCCAGTATCATGAATTTATCTTTATTTGGTTTCAATACAAGTTTTGCAGAACACAGGTAATTGCAATAATTACTAATGCAACAAATAAAGGTTAAATTGATGTTGGCCTTTATAGCAAACTTGAAAAACAGAAACCACTTACTTCCTTTTGAAGTGTTGTGCTGTCTGCAAGATTGTTTGTTATACTTACAAACTTTTCATTTGTTTGCTCTGAATATCCTGAGCGGAGAAGTAGTTGACAGTCCCCAGGGCTCTGATGACATATATTGTGCTTGGATTGCAGCATTCTAAACAGGGGGCTGGGTAAAAATAATGCAGTTTGCATTAAACTGCTTTGTTAAGATCTGACAAACTGTTATACAATGCTGTGAATAACAGAACTGGAACAATAGGGGTAGATTGATAACTGTGGGAGTGTTACCTATTTTCATAGGATTCCAGAGGCACAGCCAGATTTTTGGAAGCCTGGAAAGCACACATAATGCAAAAAATGCACATGCCCTTCAGTTTCTAAAGATGGTGTGCATACTAAAATTGCCACATTAGGAGTATCTACTCCAGTACCCAGTGTCAGAGGGCATACCTCAGTAGCCACAGACGGTAGGGAGGGGGGTACTCTAGTCTCAACCATTGGAGCGCGTGCTCTATTAATCACTGTTTGTACACATGCCCCATTTGCCACAGTTAATGTACGGACCTCAATTGCAACAGTCGAAGTGGTGCTCAGGAAGTCTTTGTCTCAACGCAACAATTTTAAAGGCCAAGGCAACAGACAGTCAAGTCTCTCGTGTCTGCATCTTAGAGGACTCAGCCAGTACCATGAACCTCCTGGTCGCTAGAGCCTGCATCTCCGGGTATCTCATTGGTCAGGTCAGTTCTACTGACTGTCTGTTTCGCTGAGCCTGTACCTGAGAATATCTGGTCTCCTGAGTCACTGCCCTGTATTTGGGAATAAGGAGCCATTTGCCAAGCCATCTCACAGTTCTAATACAAGTGGTTGGAGTTACAGGCGCACCCAAACCCTGCTAGCCGAAAACACTCCACCAAGAGGTGTCTCAAATACCTCCTAAATAACAAATAGAGAAAGAACTAATGCTTCTGATCCAATTTTTAATGTGTTGTAGAATGTAATTTAATAAATGTTATTTTCTTTATTCCACATGGCTCTGGTCTATTCTGGAGGATCATATCTACAATAGAGTCAAGCATCATTCATATACAAAGGACTTATTAACTCTTAGCGGGACTTGTTATTATTTATTCAAATTTACAATTTGTTTAGCTGAGTCAGCACTAAAGGTTAATTAGCTATTTACTGTGTATTGACATTCCCCTCCACCATTGCAGAGTCTAACCCAGCGCCTGAAAAACACCACCGTTTTCTGTTCTTCCACCTCACAGTTCTGCCTAACCAGGGCTGCCCTACCCAAGCAGCCTCGCATCGCTATCCAGCCTGAGCAGCCTCACAGTGCTGCCCTTGCATTTGACCATGAGGACCAATTTGCTCTCCCCTGCAAGCAAGTGGATCCAGTTGTCCTTGCTTGTAGGTTTCTGGAGCACGCTGTACAGGGTCCAGAGGCTGGTGTCCATGGCTCAGGGCCTGCTGTCCAGTTTGAAAAGCATCAACCTGCTGTACACTTCAACAAGTCTAAGCGTGTTTCCTAGCTGACATGCCTGCCTCCAGCCTTGCCATTCCAGAAGGGGACTCCAGCCCTGTCATCCCAGAGAAGTACTTCAGCCCTGCCGTCCAAGAGTGAGACTCCTGCCCTGCCATCCCAGAGGGAGACTCCTGCCCTGCCGTCCAAGAGTGAGACTCCTGCCCTGCCATCCCAGAGGGGGACTCCTGCCCTGCCATCCCAGAGGGGGACTCCTGCCCTGCCGTCCCAGTGGGGGAATTCTGCCCTACCTTCCCAGTTCTGGATTGCTCCCCTGCCATCTCAGCCGACGCTGTACCACCTGCCCAGCCACCTGAGGCTGCACATACACGCCCAGTCACCAGAACTTATGCCTATCATCGAGTCTTCCATCCCCGATGGTCCATGTAACTTTAATGGGGGTTTGGTTTGCCACTGAGAATGGCCCTTTTTTCTGACAGGGCCATTTTTGACACCCCATTTCTGCCAAGGAACCACAAACGATATAAGCGAAGATCCCCAGAAGTAATCCTCCGCGCTGACAGGTGAGTATATCCCCAACCCTTACCCTAATCCTCAAACTAACCCCCCCCCCTCCATTATCCTGGCCCTCCCTTCCCTGCAGCCTAACCCTAACCTTCCTCTTCTGTGTTCGATTCCCTCCCCACAGCCTAAACCTAAGTTTCCCTTCAATGCTTGATCCCCTTCCCACAGCCTGACTCTAAGACTGCCCTTCTATGCTCTATTACCTTCCCGCATCCTGCTAGGACTGCCCTTCTATGCCACATTTTCTCCCTACAGCCCAACCTTAAAACCCTCCTACACTTCAATACTACCCATTCATTATAAAACCTTCTAATAAAGCATATTTTCTAAATAGAGGCAGCCAACAATTAGCTGTCGGCTGTCTGTGTGTCCAAAATCTGACTTTTCCGCCACATCCTTACTGAACCTATGAACAGCAGTTTTGATTAGGCAGGGGCAGGGCTTCAGGTGTGATTTGCATAAATCACACTCTAAAGTCCTGCCTCCATAAACTGCTCTCTTTTGTTTCTCCTGGAAGTCGACAACTATGGGCAACAATTATATCAATTATAATAATTAAGATTCATCTTCAAAGAATTATTTAATAGTACTAATCAACATATAATATGATGAGCACTAATATTGGAGCTGATATATTAAACATCTTTTTATTATTAAACACTCACAGCAATTGTATACATGCACTTAAAAGTATGTGTATATAAATACACTATACAATCATATATTCCTTTTTTTCACTAATATACCACATAATGCACATATATCTGACGATCCAAAGATAAAATCCAAAGAATATTGTTTCCACTGGAATGTACAGATGGTTTAGGGGTTGGCAAAAATATAGATCTCAATATAGCACACTAAGGTTAGGTGCTAGCGATGCAGAGTATAATGGTCATATACGGTGATTGGTAGAGATACTCACGGAACTTGGTACACTGATCCTCAGTCTGGGTTAGTGTCCGATGAATAGTCCAGGATGTGTAAAACACTTTTCACTTAGACCGATCATGATGTGCCAAATTATTCTGTGCTTAGCAGGGTAGTGTCCTTTATAAACAGTATATAAGTGAAAGGAGGAATATAGGATTGTATAATGTATCTATATACACATACTTTTAAGTGCATGTATACAATTGCTGTGAGTGTTTAATAATAAAAAGATGTTTAATATATCAGCTCCAATATTAGTGCTCATCATATTATATGTTGATTAGTACTATTAAATAATTCTTTGAAGATGAATCTTAATTATTATAATTGATATAATTGTTGCCCATAGTTGTCGACTTCCAGGAGAAACAAAAGAGAGCAGTTTATGGAGGCAGGACTTTAGAGTGTGAGATTAAAACTGCCTCCCCTTGCAGTTCAACATGGTATTGCTCAGGTCTACACTTGTACCTAAAAAAAGGTGTAAGTGCAACTCTGAATCAACCTCGTGGACAATAGGAACGAATGCAAAAACCAGGCACATTGTGACAGATCTGCATCTGTGAGAACAGCAGTAGCCATATTGCCCTGCGCTTCCTCCGAAAATCATGCAACAGCTCAAGGCTGCTGTCAGTGTAAGATGCAGGAGATTTTAATCAATGAAAGCCACTATCTTAGTAAGCCCTATACATCTAACAACTGATAAATCTGTCTAATTTAAGAGTAAAAATGTATACTCTACACTACACTATACTGATTTCGGATTTTTATATAGATTATACATTTTTAAGGGTTATTTTTATTTAATTTTTTTTAGGTTTTAAATCTTTATTATCATTAAGCAAATAAATGACACAAATTTAAATGAGTTATTTACAAAAAAAAATTATACTTTGAAACATGTAAAGTTGTATAGCAGGGTTGTAACACGGTTATACAGTTCTTTCCTCCAGGAGATCTCAGGGGGAAGAACTAAATGTCAGTCTGAAGGCGGAGCTTATTGATGTGATTTATGCAAATCGTGTCAGTAAGCCCCACCACCTGCCAATCACTGCTACAATCTCTATAGTGTTCCAGGGGGTGGGCAGGACTCAATGAAAAAAATTGCGTCATCTAGTACCACCCATCCCTAGTAACACTAGGGAATACTATAATGGTGACGGTTCTAGCAGGAGATTTGCCGGCTCTCATGGATATTCCGGGAGAGTCGGCAACCCTGGTGTAGAGGCTGCTGCATTCTCCTCAGCCTATATATAATTATCCATCTGCATGTTTCAAATGCGTGTGCATTTTCAGATGCTACTGTCAGAACTTGGATAGGGCGCGTGCACGCTTTGCTAAAACTCTGGAACAATCCCATTCTCTAGCAGGAAGAGATACACTTAATGAACTAGTAATAAAGTAAAGGAAATAACCGTTGTCTTTTACTCCCTTGTCATGTATGGGAAGTGTTAAATTCATGTCACTGCTGTGTTTGTAGGATGGAGGAAGATTTGCCCCATTCACAGCCTGCAAGCTTCTCATACTTAAGCAGTATGGCTGTGGATGTGATGAGTTAGCTGCTCACCTGAAGCAGGCAGGCAAAGCAGTAAATGAACATTAGACTGGATTTACCTTTGCTATACAAACACTTGGGGCTACAAGGTGCATAATAAACCATATGTGAGCAGTGCAATGTAATTTGAAGTTTTGGCATTTAGGATAGTTCACAAATAATGCACAGTTTTAAATAAAATCCATCACTTAGAAATAATCTAAGAAGCTATAATCAAGTATAAACTCTGCACATTTAAAATTTCCCTGCCCTGTGTCTATAGTATAAAATGCTTTGTACATTGAATCTACCTCTAATTCAATTTAATTTAATTTAAGTAAACCCCTCTAAGTGATTAAAAAAATTATAATAATGAAGAATCAAAGTAATGCAGAAGGACAGACATTACTGTGCACCAAGACCTGGACAGGGGGCTGCCCAGAGAGTGGAGAGCGGTGTAGGCAGAGAATGGAGATAGGTGGTAAAGAAAACAAAGTTAAAGTTATCTGCAACGTGAACTGCATTTACATGTGTGTTTGATATAATGATGAATGTCAAATCCATACAGTAACTAATTCTATTTTAGGGATATTGCTGTATGTATTTAGCACAACAAAAGGGCTAACACCAGGGGTTGTAATAAATCATGTACTCTTGTACTCACCAAACAGGGAGTTGCAGAAGCCATACCACTTGCAGCCCTGCTGCCCAATGACCCATTCCCCTGACACGCTTGCTGCAAAGCTGAACGGAGTGCCGAAGACACAGACCAGCAGGTCACTCACACTGATGTTCAGCAGAATCAGGTTGATGGGTGTCCGCAACGCTTTAAACTTCACAAAGATCAACAGCACCAAAAAATTGTACAGTGATCCCAGCACCAGGATACAGCCCAGGCACACAGATACTACGTTATGAGCTGTCCTGCTCAGCCCAACCACAGAGGAAGCTATGCTGTCCCCCAGGCTGAAGCTGTCATTTCCCATGTCCAGGACAAGCTCCTGCTCCGCTGATCACCTCAAGTTCATGTATTTATTTTGTTTGGTGGATTGTGCAAGACAAGATTCCACTGCAACCCATGGCAGCTGCTTCACATTTTTATACCATGTACTTCAGGATATTCAAGAGAAAGGGAACGATTGCCCCCCTCCCTCCCCTGCTTATAGACCTGGAGGGTGGGGGATATCTGTGCAGAGTGCTGCAGCTGCATGACATGAAGGAGGGGGGAGGCATTTCCAGGCTGGAGTTATTTAATGGGAATATATGTGACAAGGAATTGCATGTGTGCTGCTCTGGATGACTGCTCAGTTAATGAAGCTAATCACTGAGCAGCCAGGTAGAAATATTCTAGTATGTTTGCATTACCTTCAGCTATTAAACATACTTACTTGTGTTTTCCCAGTTAAGACTTAGAGCTCTATTTACAAAGATCATTTTAATGCGATAGGGCCACTTTTCACTTCAAAACTGGCCCTAGCATTTTTACAATGTAAAATAAATCTTTAAACTCAAAAGTTCAACTCTAAATGTCAGGACTTGGGAAAATTTCAAAGTGCCTTAAGAGAAGCACTGAGCATGTGTAGTGTTTCTCATGTCCTGCGCATGTGCAGTGTTTCTCATGTCCTGCGCATGTGTAGTGTTTCTCATGTCCTGCGCATGTGCAGTGTTTCTCATGTCCTGCGCATGTGCAGTGTTTCTCATGTCCTGAGCATGTGCAGTGTTTCTCATGTCCTGCGCATGTGCAGTGTTTCTCATGTCATGCGCATGCGCAGTGTTTCTCATGTCCTGCGCATGCGCAGTGTTTCTCATGTCATGCGCATGCGCAGTGTTTCTCATGTCCTGCGCATGCGCAGTGTTTCTCATGTCATGCGCATGCGCAGTGTTTCTCATGTCCTGCGCATGTGCAGTGTTTCTCATGTCCTGAG
>WWET01000063.1:1251968-1271435 GCA_011038615.1 Limnodynastes dumerilii | reverse complement strand
AGGGGGGGGGGGGGGGGGTAGATTGTACACTGACAGCAAGCTTATTGTCCTCCTTTCTATACCGACATCCATGGCATCCAAATTTTAATGGAGGATGGAGTGGATATTTTAAGGCAGGGTCTGTACAAGTCAGAGGAGTGGCTCCCTTCGGTCCTTCGTGAGGCTGGATCCACCGTTACTCTGGATGCTGCCCAGTAATAACAACAATAACAAAAATGATTTTGCAACCAGAATTTGACTTTTAAAACTAAAACATTCATAAATGTTATTATTATTATTATTATTTATAACATGATAGAAAATGACCTGCATCTTACACTTATACGGTATAAGTGTAAGATGCAGGTCATTTTCTATCATCGGTGGGATGGTGCAATAGTTTGGAGGAATCGCAGGGAATCCAGGCTGCTACAGCACATAGCAGCAGCACTAAAAAGTCTACATCCTTATTGAAATATCATGGAACACTCTGTATACTAGCGCAGCGCAAACAGATGCAGGCACAGGCAGATGGGTATTGGGTAGCCTTGCATTCCACTTTCGGTGCTCACCTCATTTTGCACATGCGCTGCACTTCAGAAGCTGAGCTTTGGATCAGCCCCATGGGAGGGGTAATTTGGTTATTTTAGGATAATAGCCCTGTTAATCCACAGACTGCTGGCATTGATGTGTTTAATGGGGTTTTATCTGTGTGGTTTCCTGTAGACGCTCTAGTGTGCAGTCTGGCCAATCCCATCGCTTGTAAGGAGTTCAGACAGCTTTCTCCTACCTTAAAACAGCCGCGTCTTCCTCACATAAAATGGGGACATCTTGGACGTCCAAACAGTAGGACGGGTGCTTATCCCGTTCTCTCTGTATTTTATGAGCAAAAATTAATATAATTAATATAAATATAATTGGTATCTATTGGCAACACCTTATGTTTACCTGTGCAACAGTTTCCAGGAGTGATCTTCCCTCTTCATCAAATTAAATGAATTGAAATGGTAACACATCCCAGTTCCAAAATCAGTTGCACCTCATATCTTTCTTTCTTGTTTTTCTCCACCTGAATCAGCCCCAGTCATTTTATTGATATAAGTTAATGGGGATTTTTAAAATAATATATTATATTCTTCTAATATGTTTACTTTGCTATGTCTATTTGTGATATTGGGCCTGATCCAGAGCTAAGCTGGGCCGCTGTCCGTAAGTACGGCCAGTGTAGCTTTGGTGCACTCCCTCTGTCAGCGTAGTTACACACAGTTACGCCGGCTATAGGCTACCCTAACTACCCGGAATAACTGTGTGTAACTACGCTCACACAGGAGCGTAATCTGTTAAACCCTGCCCTCACTACCTAATTACCCTCCCTCCCCCCGCCTACCTTCCGTAACTACAACGTTGTTACGGCTCAGCACGCGTCTTCGTCCGTAACTACATTCAGTGAACCCTGAATCATGGATTACGCCGGGCAGATGTGCGATGGCGGCTGTAGGTCTGGATCTGCTCCATTATATCTATACGTGATATTAAATAGTCAATGATTTCTAAAGCACTCATAAAGAGATGTAGTTAGATGCAAATGTGTAGCATTAAAGTGGTAATATTACAAGGTCCTTCTTCTTCATTCATCTGCATTCCCCCAATGTACATGGAGTCATATTGCTTTTAATTTGATTAATGAATTAGTGGCATATAATGAGATGTGTGAGCTGATCTCGTCGGGGACAGTTAGAGACCTGTCACTTATGTAATTATGTTAATGGTAACAGGACTGCATGTGACAAGGACAGAAAAAAAAGTCTCAAGAGCGGCATCTCCACTATCACGTTCATTTAATAACTGTTCTACTGTCTTAGTTTGAATGTGACTAATTCAACTTGTATTTCATTTACATACTTGGTTGTTCTCTTGCCTCAGTTTAAGTTGTTTGATATTTCCTTGTTGCTCTCTAGCTCTAGGACATAAACTGCTGCTTTCCAATACACACCTATAACTGGTATGCAGTAGCCCTGCAAAGAATATTATAGCCCCGCCTTGAACTTCCATTTTAAAAGTGATGAAATTTGTATTTTAAAATGGTGTCTACACAGTCTAATCATTACATATCCCATATCCCTTTATCCCTTCACCTCCAAGCTGCTTTAATGGCAACCATCTTATTAGCTAACTTACCAACAACTCCATCCTGGATCCTCTACAATCTGGGTTTCACACCCTCCACTCCACTCCCCTGAAACTGTTCTCCTCTCTGCCAAATCTGAGGGCCACTTCTCCCTTCTCATCCTAATGGATCTATCGGCAACTTTTGACACTGTTAGATCCTGTTCCACACCCTTCACTCCCTCGGCCTCTCTGGCATGGCCCATTTCCTGGTTCTACTCCTCTGCTTCTTTTCTGTCTCAACCCCAAGTTCCTCCTCCCCTACCACTCCATTCCCGTTGGTGTTCCCCAGGGCTCAGTTTTTGATCCCCTTCTCTTCTTGCTCTACACCTCTCTGGGTGAACTGATCAGCTCCTTTGGCTTTCACTACCACTTCTATGCCGACGACACTCAAATCTTTCTCTCCACCCCTGACCTCTCTTCTCCAAAGTCTCAGACTGCCTTTCAGCCATTTCCTTATGGATGTCCCAGCATTTTCTCAAGCTTAACATGGACAAAATTGAGATCATGACAAAATTGAGATCATGGTCTTCCCTCCTTGGCGTATCCCCTCTACCCCTACAATCTCCATTATTATCGGCTACTCCACCATCTCCTCCTCCACCCAAGCTTGCTATCTGGTTAGTCTGCAGTTAGGGTTAGGCTGCGGTTAAAGTTAATATTGGGATTGGGCTATGGTAAAGATTAGTGTTAGCGTAGGACTTGTAAGTGTCGGCAACAGTAAGGTGAGTATCTATAATAATACTGCTGACCTTAATGTTGACTGAAAAATAACCCTGTTGAGTTTATTTGTATTGACATTCATACACTGTCATACTAAGGTTGTTGAGTTGTATCAGTGTTGAGAAAACTACATTAAAACTCACAATGCACATCCCTAGATCGACCCCCATCTTTTTCTAAACATTTATTTCTTACCTTTCTAACCACAAATGTATGATATCAGTGATGTGTAGAAGGAAACAAATTATATTGGCACATTGGAGCCTGTTCAGCAGTTAGTGTGGTGGGTTGATAATGTTGGGCCTGATTCAGACTTAAGAAAGGATTCGGTTCTTAAATATTGGCAACTAGTAGCAAGGCGACTGGTTTTTAGGTTCTGAAGAGACTTACGAGTGCCATAGGGCTCCCTTATCCTTAGGTTCATAGTTGTGTTTCGTAGGGCGTCTAATTACGAACGTTACTAAATATCCGCGCCCAGATTTGCTCATTTAAATACCTCCCTCCACCCAATCTTCTTATCTGCAGACTTCATTATTCCCACAACACCCCTTCCTGTATAAGTTACTACGAACCTAGCGACATTAGGTTCAAAGTGGCGATTCCGAGCATTCATGTTCCTAAGTCTAACGTAGATTGCGTATAAAAGTTACTACGCATGCGCAGTATGGGCCGGATTCACAGATACGTTTTTGCGTGAAGTAATGTGCGTATTTTTAGGATCGGAGTAATTGCGCATGCGTAGTAACTTTATTTCAGCAATTAACGTAGTATTTATGCACGGATGTCCATTAGACACGTACTTGTGAATCACACTTGGGGACATACGTGCGGAGGGGTGTGGTTCAAATCTGTACGGTCAAAGTTACGTGAATGTGGGGGGGGCATATAAATGACCATTTGAGGGCGCGGTTATTTATATACGCACATACGGAAGTAATATACGCACGTAAATGCACATATACAGTTAAGGTTGCCCTATGGAGATGGAAGTCACCGACAAGATGGCCGTGTGAGGGCAGTGTCATGGGTGTTGCCTTGCCACGTGTTGCGTACTTTAAACAAACGGATCTGTGAATACAGCCCTATATCCCTTCCTAAATATACGCACCTAAAACCCCGCAGATTCTTAACTGTTAATCAGGCCCGTTATTTCCATCTCCCCAAATTCCCTCCCCCTTTCTCCCTGTACGTAAGATAATTCCTTGCAGGAAAAACTGCCTGCTTTTCTTTAGAAATATCTCTCTCAGACATTACGGCATTTGTGAATGATATTCAGCCACCAGAATACAAGGACACAATGGTAATATTTCACTGAAGGACTATATTAGGCAATACATTTATTCTTTTTCTTAACATAAAATATATTAATGGAGATATATATATTCCGTCCCCATTTTAAGCAAGGCTCGGAAATTGCAAGGTAGCGTCCACGGATGATAATTCGATGCATGTAAAGGGAGTGGCAGAGGTGTTGGAGGTCTGGATCCTATGCTTTTAAGAGCAACAGCAAAAACGGATAAAACCCCTTAGTGAAACCATATTCCAGGGGTAGGAAGATATAAACTGTGAAAACAGAATTACGCAGGGTTGCCGACTCTCCCGGAATATCTGGGAGACTCCCAGAATCTGAGGCATTCTCCTGGGAGAGCTGGCAAACCTCATGCATGCCCGACACCCAAGTGATCCCACCCACCCCTGGAATGTCTGAGATAACGCGAGTGATTGACAGGGGGTAGGGCTTAATGGCACGATTTGCATAAATCACGTCATTAAGCCCCGCCCCCTCACTGTAAGTTACCCCAGAGGGAAGCATTCAGTGGCGTAGCTATAGGGGTCGCAGCGGTCGCACTTGCATAATGGGGGAACTGGATATATGATGAGGGATACTGGGGTACTGGACATATGATGAGGGATAATGGGGGAACTGGATATATGATGAGGGATACTGGGGTACTGGACATATGATGAGGGATAATGGGGGAACTGGATATATGATGAGGGATACTGGGGTACTGGACATATGATGAGGGATAATGGGGGAACTGGATATATGATGAGGGATACTGGGGTACTGGACATATGATGAGGGATAATGGGGGAACTGGATATATGATGAGGGATACTGGGGTACTGGACATATGATGAGGGATAATGGGGGAACTGGATATATGATGAGGGATACTGGGGTACTGGACATATGATGAGGGATAATGGGGGAACTGGATATATGATGAGGGATACTGGGGTACTGGACATATGATGAGGGATAATGGGGGAACTGGATATATGATGAGGGATACTGGGGTACTGGACATATGATGAGGGATAATGGGGGAACTGGATATATGATGAGGGATACTGGGGTACTGGACATATGATGAGGGATAATGGGGGAACTGGATATATGATGAGGGATACTGGGGTACTGGACATATGATGAGGGATAATGGGGGAACTGGATATATGATGAGGGATACTGGGGTACTGGACATATGATGAGGGATAATGGGGGAACTGGATATATGATGAGGGATACTGGGGTACTGGACATATGATGAGGGATAATGGGGGAACTGGATATATGATGAGGGATACTGGGGTACTGGACATATGATGAGGGATAATGGGGGAACTGGATATATGATGAGGGATACTGGGGTACTGGACATATGATGAGGGATAATGGGGGAACTGGATATATGATGAGGGATACTGGGGTACTGGACATATGATGAGGGATAATGGGGGAACTGGATATATGATGAGGGATACTGGGGTACTGGACATATGATGAGGGATAATGGGGGAACTGGATATATGATGAGGGATACTGGGGTACTGGACATATGATGAGGGATAATGGGGGAACTGGATATATGATGAGGGATACTGGGGTACTGGACATATGATGAGGGATAATGGGGGAACTGGATATATGATGAGGGATACTGGGGTACTGGACATATGATGAGGGATAATGGGGGAACTGGATATATGATGAGGGATACTGGGGTACTGGACATATGATGAGGGATAATGGGGGAACTGGATATATGATGAGGGATACTGGGGTACTGGACATATGATGAGGGATAATGGGGGAACTGGATATATGATGAGGGATACTGGGGTACTGGACATATGATGAGGGATAATGGGGGAACTGGATATATGATGAGGGATACTGGGGTACTGGACATATGATGAGGGATAATGGGGGAACTGGATATATGATGAGGGATACTGGGGTACTGGACATATGATGAGGGATAATGGGGGAACTGGATATATGATGAGGGATACTGGGGTACTGGACATATGATGAGGGATAATGGGGGAACTGGATATATGATGAGGGATACTGGGGTACTGGACATATGATGAGGGATAATGGGGGAACTGGATATATGATGAGGGATACTGGGGTACTGGACATATGATGAGGGATAATGGGGGAACTGGATATATGATGAGGGATACTGGGGTACTGGACATATGATGAGGGATAATGGGGGAACTGGATATATGATGAGGGATACTGGGGTACTGGACATATGATGAGGGATAATGGGGGAACTGGATATATGATGAGGGATACTGGGGTACTGGACATATGATGAGGGATAATGGGGGAACTGGATATATGATGAGGGATACTGGGGTACTGGACATATGATGAGGGATAATGGGGGAACTGGATATATGATGAGGGATACTGGGGTACTGGACATATGATGAGGGATAATGGGGGAACTGGATATATGATGAGGGATACTGGGGTACTGGACATATGATGAGGGATAATGGGGGAACTGGATATATGATGAGGGATACTGGGGTACTGGACATATGATGAGGGATAATGGGGGAACTGGATATATGATGAGGGATACTGGGGTACTGGACATATGATGAGGGATGCTGGGGGGCTGGATATATTATGAGGGATACTGGGGGAACTGGACACACGATGAGGGATACTGGGGGCACCAGCCTGTCACTCATCTGTCTTCTGTGGACCTGATCATACAGGTTTTTTGAGGTGTGCTGCGCTCCACTGGCACTACGGTAGTGCACCTCAAACAGCCTCTATGTGGGGGGGGGCCCAAGCTGACCTTTTGCACCTGGGCCCATGAACCTTTAGCTACGCCCCTGGAAGCATTCAATAGTCGCCAACACTGGAATTACGGCTAAATTTACTAAACTGCGGAAAAAGAAAAGTGGAGATGTTTCCCTTTCCAACCACATACTTTCCTATTACATACTATAGAATGTCAGGTGTAATCTAATGGGTTGCTATGGGCAACATCTACACTTTTCCTTTAATGCAGTTTAGTATTTGTACACCCTAGAGTTGAGAGGGAACGTTTCCTAGCTCAACTCTAAATTGCAGATTACACATAAATCTGTGCAGTATTTGAGTCCTGTGTTCAAAAGCAAAGTATTTTTCCTAAATATACATTTTTTTTTATGATTTCCCACCCTGCCCAGTGTGGTTTATCCAGGTGCAGACTTCCACCTGGTTTTGCTGCCACTCCCAAACTTTGGGTCAGCTCTACTATGTGGGACTGATCCAGAGTTTAAGAGTAAGGGCAAAACAGGTGCAAGTGTACATCTCGGCTAGGCCACTTTGGAAAGTAAGGGGTGCTTATTCATTTTAGTTCTTTTGCATGCAGGGAAATATTTTAGCACATAGAGCTAAAATACTGAATAGCTTTATATTTACGCTATAAATTCGAATTAAGCTAAGAGCTCACCTCTCAATTTCAATTCGGCTTTCAATTTAAATGTGCCACCTCTTGCAGTTCAACATGGTATTGCTTAGGTCTAGACTTGCACCTATAAAAAGGTGTAGGTGCAGCTCCAGATAAGTCCCTGTATGTTTAAATCAATGTGGAATAGGATCGTGAGGCCAATCTATGGTGCAATAATGTGAATTTTGAGATGAGAAGGTTTTTGAATATTTTTATTAATGTCAATGAATACGTTTATCTTTTATAGTGAAATATTACTCGCATTGCTGGTTTTATCATTCTTGCTCCTGTTATTGCACTCAATTTTGATTACATTTTTTTTTAAATACAAGTCATAAGAATAATACATTATAGAGAACTTTCTTGGAACCTGCATTCTATCTGTATTCACCTTCTGTAAGATATTAGAGAAAGATGAACTGAGCACCGCCTAGGTGAGAAGTAGCATAAGCAACCAGCTGTGCCTGACAGACATCAGTCTATCTGGTTGCAGATGGTTCTGGAATATGCTAATAAGAGTTGCTTTATGATTGGATAATAGGGGTTAGGGTGGGTTATAGGTCAGGTGACAGTGGTTTTATAAAGGGCTGTCTAGGGGTTCTCTTCCTCTTTGAAAATTCTTGACCTCCCTCCCATTGTTAGGATGCATTTTAACATGTAAATTTTTCCACAGACGGGGCGTAGGTTGGGCGGTAGAGGTGTGTGTCACCATATTGTTGGCGCAATTGTTTAGAAAAAAGAAAAGAAGAGGGGAACTTAAATATCTGTTCGTAGAGGCGCACCCTTCGATTCATTATCGGGTCACCTGTCGCGGGACGGGACCTGGGGTTTTCTGCCTCCTCGTTAGATTTGGTGTGCACATGAAGAGGTGGAGCCGGGGGTGTTGGGGGGAGGTGGGGGCACCTTTACAATGACTTATGTTATCGTTTTTAGTTGCTGGGTGACACCACCTTCTATGGCCACCTTTGCTCAACCCTAAATTTTATAGCCTTTCAAAAATTCACCAATTCTATTAAATTTATTAACAATAAATCTATGTCCCCTTTTAAAATCCAATTGAAGTGTCAGTGTCTTATTTCATTTGGTTGTTTTATCATTTGATTTGGTCGATTAAGTATCACTGATGTGTGTGGGGTATCAGCTGTTGCTCACTTAACCATGGTCTGGATTCCCAGTTATGTAGTTTTCATCTTACGTACGTTGTTTTAGGAATTGAGCTACTACGCATGCGTTGTAGCCTTTTTACTCTATCTACGTACCATTTCTATACGCAGATTGCATAAGCGGGATCTTTAGACAGAAATGACATAAAAGCATTATTGCAAAATCCGTGAATAACCTATTTCGATATTCCATTATTTCAGTTCTGTTATGTTTTAGAATTCATTTTACAACTATAGATTACCTCTATCTGTTCTGTAGAGGAAGCAAATCATATTGATTCAATTTTTAAGACACATTGATCATTTTTCTTTCTAGTCATGCATATTATTCATTGATTTGTCAGACTATCTCATATTAAACAGCTGATATTACAATTAATGAATGCACATGTGCACATAAAGTAAGATAATGGGGATTTATCTTTACTGTTCATGAAAAAAACCAATGAATCCATGTTCAGCTTTTGCTTTAAACAGCAACCATTAAATAACATTATATAAAACTGGAACATAGGGCCTGATCCAGAACTACGCCGATGCACTGTGCTTACTAAAGCACAGCGTATTGGCGTTCACTCTCCCAGACACTCCCCCTGTGCAGGCGTATTTTCCCTCGCTTACGCCGGCTGAAGGCTACTCTAGGGAAAATACGCTCGCACAGGAGCGTTGATACACTAAGCCCTCCCTCCCTCATTAAACTACCTCCCCCGCCCACCTTCACTAACCTTAGCGTAGTAATGCTGGGGTATGCCCCCTCCAGCGTCACTACGCTGCTCCTATGGACGCCCGCTCGTTGATCGGGCGTTGCCGTAGCTACGCCGGGCAACATCTGCCTGGCGCATACGCAGATTGGCTTTTCAGCCGATCTTATGCTTACGCCCGCCATAGCTAGTACGGTTCAGGTAAGCAAGAATCCCTGATTAGGATGCTAATATACATTCAATTGTAGCCTTTTTGTCTCAATGGACCTGATTCAGACTTAAGAAGATTCTTAAAATAAGAGAGGAAAGTTGCTCCTGGGCTAAACCATGCAGATTTCAGGTCATGTAAATTGTACACTTTGCATGCAGGGATATATCTGTGAATTTCTTACTGCACACAGATACTGACCAGCTTTACTATCACACTGTTATTTAGACTTGGGATAGGAAACATCACCTCTCAACTCTAATACTGTTTGCAACAGATGAAATATGACTCCCCTGCAATCAACATGGTTTAGCCCAGGAGTAACTCATTTCAAGCACTTACTTAAGACTGGATCCCGTTCAATATATTCTTGTGACTTTAGGTAATCCATTCCTAGAATAAAGTCACAGCCAAGGCTGACTATTTGCTGGTGCATGCATAGCACACACACTTACCATAAATTGCTTCTGACCTCTGTGAGCATACCTGTGTCCAATCTCTTTTAGTTTGTTCTGGCTAACTGCTATTTATTTAGTTCTATGGCAAATGTAACTGTCTTGTTCTTCTACTAAACAATTCTAAATCATTTAAGTAAATGAAACCAATCACCATAAAAGGCTAGAAGAAAAATGTTGGTGCTAATTTCCCCATGATTTACAATTCTGGGCTGTTATGGCAACCACAGTCACATGGCACATGAGATGAGTAGACTGCACCAAGATTTCTGTGCTGGAAGGTGGTCCAGCGGGGGTAGGGGGTGGCTTCCTTAATGCTTGTCCGCATGGTGGGACGAGGGAGGACATAAGATCCAGCCCCCCAACTATGATTAAAAAAAACGGATAATCTTAAAATGTACTCTGATTACTGTTAAAGAAACAACACTCTTGTATGTGGTATTGGCTTTCATTGTCCTTAATAATAATTAATAATGTATATTTGCAATAATCTATATGATATACAAAGACAGCTTTCTCATTCACAGCTACATCTGAGCTTTCCCACTATGGGCCTGATTCAGAGCTACGCTTCTAATACATTTCATGGCGTAGCGTATTTACGCCAGCGTGCCTTCTAAGCACTCCCCTCGCATGTACGTACTTTGGCCATTTTACGTCTACCGAACCCTTCCTTAGCTTTTCACAGCGTCACCGCTCACGTACGTATAGCCCTCTCATACTTACGCTGCTAAGCGCGCCCATACTGTATGTTTTAAATGCCTCACCCCGTGGCGTAATTACAGGTGTCTTATGGCGGGCACGCCTCTTCATACGTTGTTACGCTGCTGATACGTGACTGGCCCATACGCTCTGAGTTACATGGCGTAACATCAGCTGGACGCATGCACAGTAAAGTACTCATGAGCGATTTTACGCTAGCGGCAGCGTTCGTTGTTCTGGACCTACCCTTATGTATCTTGCAGGAGATGTGACCCCCTAATGTTTTTCCAGTGGATGTGGTTACATTGGGCCTGATTCACACTTAAGAATCTTCTTAGAGTAAGAACTTAAAGTCACTCCTGGGCTAAACCATGTTGATTGCAGGGGAGTCATATTCCGTCTGTTGCAAACAGTACTAGTGTTGAGAGGTGATATTTCCCAGCCCAAGTCTAAATAACAGTGTGATAGTAAAGCTGGTCAGTATCTGTTTTCAGTAAGCAATTCAAAGATGTATTCCTGCATGCAAAGAATACAATTAACTTGACTCCCCCCGAAAACAACATGGTTTTGCCCAGGAGTGACTTTAAGTTCTTATTTTAAGAAGATTCTTAAGTGTGAATCATGTCCATTATTATTTCCCACATTATTTCTCAATTGTTTATTGTTTTAGTACCAAAGAAATCAGAAACAGGCAGCATAATGTTCAATTATATTCCATAATCTGCCATGAAATAGTAAGTCATGACACTTGGAAGCCCTAATTAAACTGTCACAGGGGATTTTTCATAACAGTGTGGCTACTACATGCAGAAAAAACTGTCCCTGACTGACTGTAACCTATTTATGTAGTTACATTGATACAATAGCCACTGGCAAGCATTCCCAATGTTAAACATACCCATCATACCATTACTGTCTATAGAAAATGTGTCAGGGCAGTTATAGAGAACAAATGCAATGGGCAGATCTCACCCCTGCTGACATTAAAGCTTCTGGCACCTCCATGTAGGACGTTATTACTGTCACAGTCTTTTGTCAATAGTTACGGTATGAGAAGATACAAATAATAACATAAAAGTGGAAACATTTCATTAAGTAAAAAGCTAACTTATTAAATAACATTGTTAAATCTAAAAAAAACATAGCCAAATGGATGGCAACACAAAAACTGAAGGTCATTTGTAAATGTTACGGGATATTTAATGACATTTTGATTGGTAGAGGTTGCCAAAATGCTACTGCCTGTAATCATACTGGGATTTTCCTCTTTTATAAACTGATTTATGGCAAACAACAGCAGAAGGATAGTTGAAGATGATTGCAGGTGCCGGTAAATGCACAATGTGATAATGAAAGGAGTTGTTACCTTGCAATACAGATACTGCCACACAGTATTACAACACAAAATCAAATGAATACAATTTGTAGGCATTAGAATAGAAAAACCCATTTCTGCTTATTTGTTTGTTGTTAGTTGTAATAAAACAAAACAGCTAAACCCCTGATCATGTAAAGCAAGCACCACTGCAAGGGGGATCAGTAGAGCCGCAGCGGCTTGTGTGTTTTTTTTCAAGGATCCCTCCTCAGCATGGTCCTCAGCATGGCGGCTTGTATATTATGCAGGAGCCAGCTCAGCTAATCCCCTGACTAAATGAGGTTTTTCCTGAATAATACAAAGGGAACCATACAGAGGAATCCAGGATCTATCATGTAAAACACACAAGCCACTGCATCTCCGCTGATCACAGACAGTGTCGACAAAGCTTGCATGGTGCTGAATTCTGAACAACAGATGATGAGCAGCAAGGGAATGTGAGTGCCAGGCCATTCACCTGTGCTCCCAGTTTCACAGTTTCTTAGTCCCCTGTAAGTATTTTGGCTAATATATATATTTTTTTGTGAATGTGCACACTTGCATAAATGTTTTCATTTTAATGGTATATATTCAAATGCCTAGTAATGTGAGTCAGTAATTCTTATATCTTATTAGTCAAATCAATAACATATACCATTTAATATAAATTATTTTGTGCAGGTGTTCTTCACTCAGCCTTGGTACTGTTTCTGTAGTTATGTCAGATGTGACTTTTATAGCTCGTGACACTTGTGGACAATGCCTGCTGGTATCATTTTACATATATTGTATGTGTCTCTCTCAAAAATATTTTCACAACTGGTGTGTGTTGCAATGCTAGAGGTGACCAGAGACAGTGTGCTGAAGCCTTGCCTAGGGTGTCCAGAAAACTAGCACCAGCTCTGGATAGGACATGGACAAGGTTGATGTGCGAGATATGATATATACTGTACTGCTCTCTCACCTAAAAATGAAACCAGTTGAATTGGTGAAGGAGGGGTTGGGGGGGTGATTTAATTTAGTTTGAAAGGAGGTAAAATTAGCTGCCCTTGAGCCAAAATGTCCTGTACATCCAACGGTCTAAGAGCAATTATAATGCACAAACAAAAGAAATTGCCATAACCAACAGGTGCACACGTATCAAACAATCACATTTTATTATTAGATTAATACAGCAAGACATTTTTTTAAATAGTAGCTACATCAAACAAGCTTCAGTTCTGTTACAAAGAAGCTTGTATGATCAGCGTAACAATTATCATCATTTGTAGCAACATCTGCTTGTTAAATACACAAACTGTGTCTCCTTATAAACAGATAAATGATTACAATCTACTCAATCGTAATATTTGGTATATAGCTGCATTCAATATTTTATTATTTGGATTATCATATTCATATATCTGATAGTTATTTATGACGTGTGGACACCGGATTGTGGAGAAAGTCCCATTTCCATGCTTATAAATCATTCTGTCAAGGACCTATATAATATAATAATCAGTTGTTCAGAAAAGGTTATGCTAAATGCAATGCTAAAATCTAGAATTGCCACAGAGCTCCCTGGATATAGAAGCTTGAACAGGTAAACACATTGTGATTGATTCTCTGGGTGCTGACTGAGGATAGCAAGTCATAACTTCATCATTGACCAATATGAACTCAAATTAGTATACATAAGGGGAATGCATGCAGACCTTCCAACATGACCCATTCCATTAGATACAAAATTCTCTGCTTCTGGGCTTCCAACTTTCAGTTACCATGGTAACCACCTGTGTGGAAGAGATAAATTTTTTCAAGCATCAGTTAATTCATTAAAATCAGGTGAGTGTGACAGTTGGATGCTCAGGATCAGAATACATACTGGGGGTCTGATATATGTAATTGCAATGGTAGAAATGTTTGTCTTACATGCTAAAAACTATAAAAGAATCAAAACTGTAGCTGTGAAATATTGCCACTAGCATTCCTATAATAAATGTAATATTCATTGCAGTATCATGCAGGAGCTCATCCTATTCTAGTGGAGTAGTGATTATTATACCTGACCCATTTATTTTCCCAGGTCATTTACAACCATATTTATAATACATGTCAATGTTTAACCTGTTTCCATCATATCCCTAAACCCCTTTATATTTTTCATGCATCCACATACATATATTATCCTATTTGTGTCCTGTATGAGGAGAGAGTAGGAGAGATATTACAAAACCTTACTGAAAGTATAGGCAAAGCTATGCACTATGCACATATTTCAATAAAAGCATATTAAAACTCATTTGATTTATTTTTTTTACGTAGATTGTCGGCTTTAGTCACATCTGATGTATGCTATTAATTATGATTCTTTCTGTGTATAAGGTTTTGTCAAGTCTTGGTAATCCCTAGTGACTACAATTCCTGGGATCCTGATTCCCAGTATACAATTAGATTTAGCCACCAGGCTATAATGCCATTTGAGAATTGGCCAAGGCCCACCAGCCAATGAAAACTATCTGTGTCAGATGAAATGGGGCTAAAACTTTGCTATGTGACCTAAGTCTGATGTGTAACATTGTGTGACAAATTCAACCAGAAATCACCGGAGGACAAAAATGACTCAATTATCTATTTATTTATAGAATCCATGACCACTTTGCTACAATCATAATCATAAATGACACGGACTGATAAAGAGCTAGGAGTAATAAGAAAAAGTGCACCTGGATGAACCGTGTTGCAATGTAAAGGCTAAGAATGTATTTATCTTATTTTTGCACACAGGGAAAGTACATTTCTTTTGCTTATATCCAACATGATTTAAACCATGATTTACGGTTGAGCTACAAGAACATCATCTCATTGGTACGCATTAAATTGCTTCCACTACAGTTCAATATGGTAACATTTTTATAATTTGAATTTTTTTTTTTTTATTGCTACTGCTCATCTAAAAGAGCAGAACATAAGAACATAACTCATTGCTACATGCCACAGGATAACACCACAAGTCAATCACTCCCATGCTGCGTGTCTCCCAGCTTTCTCCAGCATCTTACAGAGAAAAAGAGGAAGAAGAGGAAGATTTATGTTCCTCGCAGCCTGACCCTAACCCTCCCTTCCTCACAGCCTGCTCTTAACCTTAACCCTCCCCTTCCACAGCCATAACCCTAACCCTCCCTTCCTCACAGCCTGCTCTTAACCTTAACCCCCCCTTCCACAGCCATAACCCTAACCCTCCCCTTCCCCAGAGCCTAACCCTAACCCTCCCCATAACACTAAAAGTCCCCGGAAAGGTCTGGCGGCGCTTCCAAACATGAATGGGTGAGTATGCCGATCACTCACTCATTCTGAAAAATTAAAACTAAAATGACCGCCTATTCGAAATAGAGACAGCCGAAAAAGAACTTTTGGCTGTCTCTACTTCGGAAAGACAGCCATCGTAGCGGGGACTCCCACTGACTGAGTCTTGCCTGCTCTCTCAAAAGAAAAAACACTAAACAAAAATCACAGCGCTATTAAGTGTTATCAATAAAAGCGTTTTCACCAATACTGAAAGAGTAGGAGCCAAGCAGTAAATAAAATCAAGAATTTTTATTAATCACAATTGACCATAGATTCCACATTAAAACATTTCCATATGGTGAAAGCTGATCAAATAGTTTAGAATACAATATAATACTGTAGAGCCTATTCAATTGACTGGTCCACCTCAGTGATATATTTTACAAGTGTTCATATAACCTAATAACAACCAAATAGTTTTGGATCCAATGAAAGTTTTTAGGAATGTAAAAGTCCCAATTATAGGGCTCTATTTACAAACATCATATTCATGCGATAGTGCCAGTTTCGAAGTGAAAAATTTACTTTTTCATATTTGCAAAATGCCGAAGCGGAGTTTTCCACTCTGCTCCCGGAATAAAAACAACGCCGGCTCAAGCTGGCATTATAGGTAAGTATTCCAGCTATGTCTTAATATACCCCTCTTTTCTTCCCCGTAGTAGCTGTTATTAGGGGGAGGAAAAGGTGGTATGCATGGGAATACATCTATTTGCATGTAAAATGTAAAAAAAAATGCTATTTTTACTTTTAATAATTTTTTTTTAATTAAAATAATAAACAATAGTAATAGTAATGAAAAAAAAGACAGGACTTACCTGTCCTAAATGACAATTTGCATGCGCAGTGTTTTTCATGCTGGGACTTAAAATTTTCAAAGTCTCCAAAACAAGTCACAGCGCACGCCTGGCAGATCAGCACGGGACCTTGCAGGAGTGGTATTTGAAAATACTGTTAACGAAGCTGCCTGGCTCACACTGCAGATAAGCCAGCCTGATGCAGCTTCATTCACAGGGAAACTAACAGGTATGTAAATAGAGCCCATAGTTAGGAAGGTGTAGCACCAGTGAGGCAGTCCTTGCAGTGTGGAGTATAAATCCCTTCAGTACTTCCAGTACAAGTATGGTATAAGCTCAGTATTCACTGAGTAAAATAATTTAGCTGGAACTTACTTTCCAGGTGGGTTCAACAAGGAATGCAGTCCGGAGACAGAATAACAAAATTCTTTCCAAAGAGCGGGCTGGAACAGACTCACCGGAGGCCACTCGGGGTCCTTGCTCAAGGCACGAAGACCGCAGAAGAAAGGCTGCACAGTTTAAGAAACTCCAGCCGCCATCTGAAACTGTGCACAAATAAAGGTTTTTTCCCGATGACACGTTTCGTCTTGGACTAAGGGCCTCATTCATTTTGGCTGCGATCACACAACATCGCGGAGATATTGCCGATTTCGCGGGATTCATTAAGAATCGGTTTGAACGCGATTTAAATGAAATCACGCGAGTTCAAATTCTTGGATCCCTTATATGTAGGATATGTAGGAAGATTTAAGTTACGTTAGCAGGGAGTTAAAGGCTTCTTGGCAAAACAAGGGGTTGGAAAAAAGACAGAGACTGGGAAGTGAGTTGAAAAGAGGATGAGGGAATGTAGTGTTACTATGCAATGTAACTATTTGCAGAAGCTCAACCTCTCTTCCCCAGTGAGATAAAGCAGAGCCCTGGCTGTTACCAAGCAGCCGGGACTCTGCTAACATCATGGACTGTAGCACAGTGGTCCCGGCTGTTACTAAGCAGCTGTAATGCTGTGGGCTGTGATTAATCGCGCCTGCAGTGAGACGGCAGACTTGAGAGTGACATTTAGATTGGGAGACTGGTCTGTCTCTTCCATGCTGATTGGCTGAATGTGGAGTTAACTAGCTGGCAGTGATATCCCTCCCTTGCCGGTGATATTGTCTGCTTTGCCATCATTGTCTTTCCTGGTCTGCTCTTGTGCTGGGGTAAAATGGGTAGGAAAGGCTGAAGGGAATGTGGGGAAAGCATGTTGGACACAACAGTGAGGCAAGAGCAGTGAAGAGGACATAGGGGATTCTGTAGATATACATGGGGCCAGATTTACTAAGCTGCGGATTTAAAAAAAAAGTGGAGATGTTTCCCATAGCAACCAACTATATTCTCGCTCTCACTTTCCTATTACATACTAGAGAATGTCAGCTAGAATCTGATTGGTTGCTATGGGCAACACCTCCACTTTTCCAAATTTGCAGCTTAGTAAATCTGGCCCTTGGAGAGTGAAGGGGAGTGTGAAAAAGTTGTGAGACTGGAAAAAAATCACATTACATTACATTACAATAAACAACTATTCTAGCTTTAATGTTTTTAAACCTAGAATAGTTGTGCAATGAGTCATACCATCAAAGTGAAATTGTACAGCAGTATTTTCTAATCACTACAGGACACACCTATGTTATATTTGGAAAATATTTTACTTTAAACTTAACTAAACCCACACTGTTTGTATGAAGTGGTTGTCATTTTCCTTTAATTGTATTGGCAGGGTCCCCCACAATTTAGTTGCCCCTGGGCCACCACAAACCTTAATCCGACCTTGAAATCATCTCTACGGATCCAATGCTATGGAATGTTTATTAAAATCCATGTAGCCTGGTCCCAGTATACATTTTTTATTAACAGCACTACAGGCTATGATCAGCTTAAATAAGATGGTCATTAATAATGTAGAGCATAATCCTCTTCATGATACAGTTATTTGATACCGTACGTGGTTAATGAGCGAGTACAATATGGCTACATGAGAGCATCTGTTACAACATTTTCAAGTTATGTGATTAAACTGTCAGGTAAACAGAAAATGCACAGTTTATAATCATTCTGTATAATAGTGAAACAACACCATTTCCTTAGGGACCTTTAGTAATATACTGATAATATGATCTATTATCAGTACTAGTGATCTGGCAAATTTCTGCTGGTGCTTGTTTATAGGAATAGCAACGCAGACCATTTCAGCAGGCACTATTCAACATGCAGTGCAGGGCACGAAGGAAGCTTGGAGCAATTTGATTCGCTAATCAGTTAAGAGTTTATGTATTATATTCTGCAAACTATACTTCTCTGAAGCTTTATATTACTGCAAATTGTTTTAGTATGATATTAGAAGGGGCTGCAATACTGTCATCGTTAGTCATCATTAGTTGTAAGCATTAGTATGGAATGCATGTTTTTCAATGAGTACACAAAAAGAAATCAGGAGGAGGATGTGCCAATACATAATGTGTCACAAGGTCATGTCAAGGCCCGCAGGTCATGGTAGTGGCAGGGTTGCCGATTCTCACTGAATATACAGGAGACTACCAAAATTCAGCCATTTTTCCTGGTACCACAACAGGCATGAGCCGGTGAGTTTATGCAAATCATGGCCTTAAGCCCCACCCCCTGTCTATGCTATAAATACTATTTACTAGAAGTTAGGCGGGATTTGATGATGTAATATGCATCACCAAGGCCCCCCATTCCTAGTAATACGATTAATTGAAAGGGGTGGGGCATAAATCACATCATTAAGCCTCACCCTCATACTGGCAGCTGTTTCTTGCCCCCGAGATCTCCAAGGGGAAAGAAATAGAAAGTCAGAAACCAAGATTAGTTCCCTTACTTTATAATATGTCACTCAGTAGTGCACCCAGTTTATTTTATGCCATGTAGCAGTGCTACACAGTAGTGCCCCTGTTTCTTATTAAGCCACAGACGGGTGTGGGTCCCCATTGCGAAAGGCCTTATTTCGAGAGGGCCGTTCACTCCCAGCCAGTTCTGAGAGAGAGGCATAGCAATCAAACCCTGGAGCACCGAAAACGGTGCTCCGAATGGTAAATAACTATCCACAACCCACTCCCTAACCATCACCCTAACCCTAAGTCCCCC
>WWET01000063.1:1222468-1245470 GCA_011038615.1 Limnodynastes dumerilii | reverse complement strand
GGTTAGTGTGGGGGGGCGGGGGGAGGTAGTTAAATGAGGGTGGGAGGGCGGACTAGGCAGCCATACACTCCTGTGCGAGCGTATGGCCCCTACCTTATGCCAGCTGAAGTTAGGGTAGCCTTCAGCCGGCGTAAGGAAGGGACCATACGCCCGCACAGGGGGAGTGTCAGGGAACGTGAACGCCGATACGCTGTGCTTTAGTAAGCACAGCGCATTGGCGTAGGTCTGGATCAGGTCCTATGTGTGCCCATATAGCCTTGAAGTAGGTTCCTTGATACATGCATTTCAGGTGAGAAGAAAGGAATTATAAATAGTTCATTGGAGTTGATGTGTGTTTTGTATTAAAAAAAATGTAATTATAAAAGTTTGACTCACTGTTATAAACACAGCAAAAAAATTATGTAAGGAATAATGTTCTTTATTTATGTCTGATTCAAGTTTAGCTATGCTCTGGTGGGTAACACTACGTCTGTACACCTAGAGTACTACAAAATACACACTGCTCATTTTATTGGGAATCAGATGACACATTAAAGAGTCAGTGAAAGAGCAGATCCATAGACAAGAGGAAAAAAAAAAACATTTTGGAGGTTGATAAACTTTTTTACTTTTATTCTTTTCTAGTTTATGGGTGGTGTATAAAATACATTGTCAAGTTTTTGTTTGAATGGGAGGTTTTATTAATCATGAAAGATGTCTCACTGCATCACAAAGTTCTATTTCAGGGTAAATTATATGGGTTAATTTACTAAGACCTTTCATGATATTTGTATACTGTGTTTATACTGAAGAAGGGAACATCAGTATAACTTTAATGGAGTCCTTATCCTACAATACCATACCCTCCAACATTTTATAACAGAAAATAGGTACAACTGGGGGGCGTGCCTGTGAAAGGGGTGTGGCTTGGCCTGTCAAGGGGCGTTGCTTTAAACTGCTCTAATTTGCATGTATGATAAGGTGTAAAATCTCATTTTACATCTTATCATATGAGGTAATAACTCACAGGAGAGGGTCTTGTCACTTTATCAGTGCTATAGGAGTCTGTCCCAGCAGCTCTACTATAGTGATCAGATGCTGCAGGACTTCAAGGTGAGTATAGGAGGGAGGGAACTGCTGGGCCAGAATCTGCTACAGGAGCCCTTTTAGCCGGTACAGACTATTAAAAATAGGTACTGTACCTGCTAAATAGGTACAGTTGGAGGGTATGCAATACTCATTTGACACTTTGAGGTTACTACAAAGATGTACATAGATACTACCAACCAGCAGCTCAGTGGTGCTTTGAGGGAGGCCTATATAAGTGTCTAGTCAAAAATATTGTACAAAACAATGCTAAGATGGTTGATAGAGAAAGCAGCAGTCTCATTGTTATTATTCATAATGTGTAATACTATCAAATATATGCTATGCAATTTTTTTTTTTATTATGTGTATGGGCCTGATCCAGACCTAGTTAAGTGCTTGAACTTAGTTACTCCTGGGCTAAACCATGTTGATTTCAGGGGGAGTCAAGTTAATTGTATTCTTTGCATGCAGGGATATATCTTTGAATTGCTTACTGCACACAGATACTGACCAGTGTTACTATTACACTGTTATTTAGACTTGGGATAGGAAACATCACCTCTCAACTCTAATACTGTTTGCAACAGATGAAATATGACTCCCCTGCAATCAACATGGTTTAGCTCAGGAGTAACTAAGTTCATGCACTTAACTAGGTCTGGATCCAACCCTATGTTTGGAAAAGAAAGTAGAAACATTTGATAAAAAGTAAGGAGTTGGTTCATGCTGGTAGAACATGATGCTAAACACTACAAATATCATGTATGCAGTAATCCCATCCAAAAATAAACGAAAGGATGGTTTAATTATTTACTGTGTTTGTGCTTTTACCAGCCTATATGTATTATGTAGTAATGTTCCACTATAAAACATGGCTGTCTTCCTTCTGTTTACAAACTACTATATATAAACCACCCATTAATCCTGATGTTGCAACTTTATCATTATAATTTTCTACTCTGCATATTACTACACTGATTTACACCTAAGAATCTCCGGCTTTTTGTGTGCGTAATTCTGCGAATGTAACAATAGTACATTTATTCAATCTACATATCATTTAGGTACATATATTGAGTATGTGCGGTCTTTAAAAGACTGCAGGTACTTTTCTAAGCATAAAGATGTGTGCCACGGCAGCCTCTGGGCATTTTTAAGAAGAGTGGGAGGGGGGAGGGATTTAAATGAAGCAGAGGGGGAGGAAGAAGTCTGTGAGTATTTTTCTTCTTAAGAAGGAAAATGCGCACGGCAAGATAAGGAAGCCCTAGGGCACGCCTAAAAAAGTGGGAGGTGGCGTGGGAGGGAGCTTGAACTTGGGTGCGGATAAATACAAATCCGCTCCTACTTTAAGCATTTGTATCTGTGAATCCGGGCCATTGTGTTTTACATCATGTAGTTTTGTTATTATTAGTTCTCTTTTATTTTACCATGTATTTACAATGATTTACACATGCCACATACAGAAGGTGTATAGGACAAATCAAGATTATGGGCCTGATTCAGACTTAAGAAGGAGCTTGAAATTACGAGAGGAAAGTTACCCCTGGGCTAAACCATGTTGATTGCAGGGGAGTCATATTTCATCTGTTGCAAACAGTATTAGAGTTGAGAGGTGATGTTTCCTATCCCATATCTAAATAACAGTGTGATAGTAAAGCTGGTCAGTATCTGTGTGCAGTAAGCAATTCAAAGATATATCCCTGCATGCAAAGAATACAATTAACTTGACTCCCCCTGAAATCAACATGGTTTGGCCCAGGAGTAACTTTCCTCTCTTAGGGCCGTATTCACAGATCCCTTTTTATGTAAAGTTGTGTGAGTATCTTTAGGTACGGTTTAACTGCGTATGCGTAGTAACTTTATTTACGCAAGTAACGTAGAATATACGCACGTATGTGCTTTAGGCACGGACATGTGAATCGCGGTGGTAAAATACATACCTGAAAAGTTACGTGAAAGAGGGTGGGGGGGCATTTAAATGAGTCTTTGAGGGCGCGGTTACATAGAATCACATGTACGGAATACATATACGCATGTAAGTACACACGTAAAGTTAAAGGTGCTCTATAGAGGCGTATGTCTACGACTGCGCGCATGTGAGAGGGAAGTTGGTGGGTGTTGGTGGGTGTGGCCTTGCTATGTGTTTGCGTATAATTGCGTACTTTTAAAAAACGGATCTGTGAATACGCCCCTTCATTTTAAGCTCCTTCTAAAGTCTGAATCAGATCCTATGTCATTATGTAGATAACAACCTGTTGTTAAGCTGTTTATTGACCTCTTTAACACTTTAATAGGGGTGGTTTTACTCTTGGTTATAGTTTGTTTTCGCAATGATACTTACTGTTCTTTTGAAGGAAATCACCACTTCTAGTTTTTGTACTTAAGTCCTGTGGGTCCTTTGTATTCCTTAATGCTCTAGAAAAGTGCTCATCAACTACACTATTAATGTCCCCCTGATAATAGGTGAAAACAACACAACGAGATCCCATCTCTGTGGTCTTCACGGGCTGCTCCTTGTTCCTGTACTCCAGCGGACTTTCCCTCAGATTGTCCATGTCTTGAAACCAGTCAGAGCCTGTAAGTAAAACATAAGCAATCTTATTACTCCGTAATGGATCTGAGCAATCCCATAAAGGGCACATAGCATCTATCCATATATCACTAATATAGCATGCTGTCTGTCAATGTATATCTACTATAGTGTGCCATCTACTAATATATATCCACTATAGCATTACTTCTAGAAATATATATCTACTATATCATACCATCTACCAATATATATCTACTATATCATACCATCTAACAATATATATCTAATATATCATGCCATCTACCAATATATATCTAATATATCATGCCATCTACCAATATATATCTACTATATCATGCCATCTACCTATATATATCTAATATAGCATGCCATCTACCAATATATAACCATCTACCAATATATATCTACTATATCATGTCATCTACTAATATATATCCACTATAGCATTACTTCTAGCAATAGATATCTACTATATCATACCATCTACCAATATATATCCACTATATCATACCATCTACCAATATATATCTAATATATCATGCCATGTAACAATATATATATCTACTATATCATGTCATTTACCAATATATATCTAATATATCATGCCATCTACCAATATATATATATATACACTAGCAGGCCATCTACTAATATCTCTCCCATAGTGTGCAGAGTATTAACATATCTCTACTATAGCATTAGGTCTAGCAATATAACTCTATTATAGTGAGCAATTTGAAAATATATCTCTACTATAGTATGCAGTCTAATAGTACATCTCTATTTTAGTGTTTAGTCTACCAATATATCTACTATAGTGTGCAGTCTACCAATATATCTGCTATAGTGTGCAGTCTACCAATATATCTACTATAGTGTGCAGTCCACCAATATATCTACTATAGTGTGCAGTCTATCAATATATCTGCTATAGAATGCAGTCTACCAACATATCTACTATAGTGTGCAGTCTATCAATATATCTACTATAGAATGCAGTCTACCAACATATCTACTATAGTGTGCAGTCTACCAATATATATACTATAGTGTGCAGTCTACCAATATATCTACTATATTGTGCAGTATATCAATATATCCACTATAGAATGCAGTCTACCAATATATCTACTATAGTGTGCAGTCTACCAATATATCTACTATAGTGTGCAGTCTACCAACATATCTACTATAGAATGCAGTCTACCAATATATCTACTATAGTGTGCAGTCTATCAATATATCTACTATAGAATGCAGTCTACAAGATATACTGTATCTAACAAAGTCATTTATTTAAAAATGATTAGCAGAATTATGATGTGTTATGTAACAAAATACACATTTTAACTAAAAAAAAACTTTTAATCAATTTAATCGGTAAATCTTCTATACAACAAAATTGGGCAGCCTGTGGCTCAGTGATTAATATTGTGCCTTCCAGTGCTGAGGTCATGAGTCGATTCCAGGACAAGGCCTTATCTGTCTTATCTGTGAGGTTTCACCAGTATAGACCGTCCAGACGTCAGATCATTAGGCCACTTACACAAGCCTCTTGCCTAAGCTAGCATAAACTTGACTTCTGTGCATGCCGGATGTTACGCTGCAGATCTACTGGCATACTACGGAATACAATTTCGTACGCTAGGAGATCCGGACAACAGCGGGCATCCCCTCCGCTCGCCATAACTACCCAAGGTGGGCGCGGCCATGTAAATGCTCTAATGTGGGTTGGGTTTGAGATTTCCGTTTTGATCAGTGTTCCGTAAGAATGCCATTCCGCACGGATACTTAAGGCAGCCTTATGCACTCGTAAGTGACCTGAAGTCTACACGCGAGAGGGGCGTAACATGTGAGTGCACTTCCCTCTTATGTGCAGACTATCAGACCTCCACACGGAGAGAACACGTACAGAGGTCTGGATCCAGTCCTATGTTTGTATACAGGAGCTTTCTTTCCATTATAAAATCTTCCATGATTATATTTCCATTGACCATAAATCTGCATATAACTATTTGAAGAGGTTTATCCTCTGTGCTAACCATCTTTCCTTGTTTAGAAACAATTGCTCTGCATGCTCCTTTGCACACTTTAAGCAGGGGACACACTGGGCTTTCCAAACACACAATTAAAAGACCGTCTCACCAGATATCTTACCAGTGTGTACTGTCCAGAGATCTCCTAACAGACACAGTACACACTTGCAAAAAGTCAAAGTATGTTGCATGGTTTCAGATTTAAGTGGAATTTGTTATGCTTTTAAGTATGGTATAAGAACACATTTTCTTTGACCATGAAATGTCTCACCACTTATGAGGACACCTGAATGCAGGTTTATATGCTCCACCTTGGTCACGTTTTCCTTTTTCAAGCATGACAGAGGGTTTGATAAGATGGGTTTGCTTCTATTGGTACAGCCTGCATGCTGCATGTTTTCAGATAGGATTGGATTTCTCCATTCAGCCATATTAAGGTAAATTTATGAAGGTAAATTGGTCAATAAAGTGATGCTTACACAATACATCAGTTTTAATAGTTGGCAAGACGTTTAGTAGACCACAGCTTAAGCTGACAATTGTAGACACATAAGGTGCTCATCATTTGGTAGACACTACATCATAGAGCATGGATTGCCAATATTATGTATATGTAAAGATGCATTAAAGTTATATGTTCATGATTAAAAAAAAATATATGTATTGTTAATGTAGGTTGCGTTTTGTGCGAATGCAAACATTCTCCTCAGCCACTGGGGGCACTGTTTGCAGCCATTCAATGAAAATTCCCAAAATGTAAACAATGGTATATCCTTAGTACACTATCTATATATTGTAATGTTGTCTTTATTTGCTAATAGCAAAGGGCCTGATTCAAACTTAAAAAGGAGCTTTAAGGGGGAAATTAAGGGGAGAAGATTACTCCTGGGCTAAACCATGTGGATTGCAGGGGAGTTATATTTCACCTTTTGCAAAAAGTATTAGAGTTAAGAGGTGGCACCCCCACCCCCCAAGTCTAAATAACAGTGTGATAGTAAAGCTGGTCAGTATCTGTGTGCAGTAAGCAATTCACAGATATTTCCCTGCATGCAAAGTATACAATTAACTTGACTCCCCTGTAATTAACATGGTTTTGCTTAGAAGTAACTTTCCTCTCTTACTTTTAAGCTCCTTCTTCAGTCTAAATCAGACCCAAAGTGACTAAACATTAACCAGAAATCTGTTATAAACCAGGATAAAAAAGATGATTGCAGAATGAGTTCGTATTTATGTGTCAACAAACTAGAATGATTATCGTTCCCAGCAGGCAGTGTCCAATAAATGGTCCTGTTTTACCGCATGTGCAAGCACCTGATATTGGCGCAAGATATCTCATGTTGTATCCTCGCTGGATCCAGCCTTCCATGTGGACCACTCCTCTTGCTCACATGGCAATCCACAAGCAGACTCCTACCTTAATATTTCTGAGAGCAGAGGGTGCTTAGAATGTCCTCACTGTACATACTAAATAATCCCATATTTTCTAGGGAAACACCCTATCCCGCTTTTGGAGAGCTCAATCAGGGTGTCTCTTTGTTCTACAGTAGCAGCATAAAAAGTTCTGAGGGTGCTATAGTGGGCAAATAATTAATTGGGGGCATGACTGCTATGAACTTGGTGGAATGTTGTGAAACTGTTTAGCAGCACTTTCTTTTCAACAAAGAAAACACCGTTTAAAACTATATATACTTAGCAATGTCCCCTATATAATAATTATTCTTTAAAAAGTTTTCACCATTCTCTTTCTACCCATTACTAGCCCACACTACATAGTGTAGTGCTTGCAGAGGTGCCATAAGTGCCATGTGCTGACCAGCATTAGACTCACAGAATAGCTGCAAGACTTCCCTGCAGCTCCTCAGTGAGTGAGTCTAATGCTGGTTAGCACACAGAAGTTGCAGGGAGAGAGGCTGTGCTACGAGCACAGCCTCTAACCCTGCATCGTGCTGATCAGACTCACTGGAAAGCTGCAGGGAGGTATCCCTGCAGCTCCTCTGTAATAAGTCTAATGGCCGCCCGTGGCATAGCCTCTATCCCTGAAACTCCTTTATACTCCCTGCAACTCCTGTGTGCTGACACGCAGCATTAGGCTCATTGATATTGTTTGGAGAGATATTTTCGTTATTTTATTTTTTAAAGTTATCCTGTCCTGACCGAAATACTCTTTTAGTTATATTGATCCAACTACTTTAAAAATGGGACTAAATTTGGCTTAGGGGTGCGTTATTTTTGAAACCTAATTGGTGTCTGGAACTGGGAAAGTTTGGGAACCACTGGCTTATATACTTTATATATCATGAAATAAGACTATTGAGACTTTCAGAAATGAAAACAAATACATTTTGCATGGAATTATTCACATTTCTCCCATAAAATAATATGAGCTTCAATGTGCCACACAGTTTTCTCTTAGTCTGGAATGAATCACATGCAAAGCATGATGAATTTTCATGATCATTAAACAGGTTTTTATGCAGATGGTAAACGTCTGAGGATTATATATGCATGAAGTTGCTCAGTAAATGTGAAACATCGCTGCAGAGACTCGCAACAGGACAAGAGGATGGAGGGTCCTGGTCATGAGAGGTTACCATTTAATGCTCTCACTATATCATGCATAGGTAAGTCATATAACTTAGTAACATGTTCAGATGGCTGTTTTTTGCCTCACACCTCTCTGTGACCATGGAGGAACCAGCACGTCCTGTTTAGCAGTAATCACTTCCTAACCAGTAAGCACAAAGTAATCAATTCCTACATTTTCCAAACAGGCTGCAGTGGAGCTTCTAAATATCCCGAGGGGCTCCTCGGAAGCTCAGGTGCTCAGAGCAATGCTACAGCTGCAGAGTGTAAACTCTCTGATGGATGAAATGGTGCACATACATGTACAAGGTGCACAAGCCTGGGACTCAGAGATTGTGTGTAGGCAGACATTTCTCCCACTGTTAACAGTAAATATTAAGCTTGCTGTGTATATTCCTAGTGAGCAAAAAGAACACAGATCAGAGATAACACAGATCACATGAGCACCATACCAATGACAATGTTTAAAAGTGTCTACAGAAGTACTTACTAAGCCCATGGGTGAGTCTTTAAACAAGTGTCTGCTTATCGCCTCATCTACAGTGAGTCAATAATCCCTTGTCTGAGACACTACTAAGAGCCAAATGTCTTGACACAATAAATGTAATTGCTACTAAAATAGCAGTAGTCTGGATACACATTTGCCGGATAATGTAGGATGTGTTAAATTAAATGTTAATTAAGAAAAGAGAAGTGATCGCAATGATCAGTGGTGCAGGAGATAGCGAATAGCCACCGAAGGTTTAAAGACCAGAGGTCAAAGTCAGTTCTCTTAAGCTGGGAAACACTTGTCTAGGTCTCTTCAGGTTTAGCTCCCAACCAGACTTCTTACACAATCCTACAGCAGACCAAGATCACAGATACAACACCCAATTCCTGATTTAGTGTTGTCCAATTATACAGCAATGCTCAGTCCTGCATCTGCTGAAACTATCTGCTGAAAGGATTCTGTCATCATACACACTCTTCCAATCTTTGCCAGACCGCCTGTGTTTCACACATGAAGGTGGCATTGCATGACATCAGAATTGGGAGATAAAATTGGATAAAGCAGTTGTGAGAGTATACACACACCTGTAAATTGGTCAGGTGATTGGTATTCACATCACCAGATATTTAAGCATGTTTAAAAATCATTTGTCCCAGCCAGGCAGCCAGGATTGGTTGTATGAGTGGTCATATCAGTGTGCACACTTTGTCGGAGCAATAAGACAGTCGGGGGTCAGATTGAATGCAGATGTGTATAGCCAGCTTTAGTCTGCAATTTATTAAGTTCCCTATTATAATGAGCAGCGTTGTCATTCTCCGGTACCAATGTCCCATTTGCGAAATTGCCGCTGCTATCGCTGGAGGTGAGTAAACTGTTTCTGCGGGGTTAGGGTCAAGCTGTAGGGGAGGGAGGGTTAGGGTCAGGCTGCGGGAGATGGTGGGTTAGGGTTAAGCTGCAAGTAAGGGAGGGTCAGGGTCAGGCTGCCAGGAAGGAGGGTTAGGGTAGTGACAGGGGAGGGTTAGGATAAGAATTAGGGGAATTAGTGGGGGACTTTTTTTTAACACTTTTCGGAGCACCGAAAGCTCAGTGCTCCGTGGATCGGTTGCAGTGGCTCCGCGAGGCTTATGCAATCAAATCCCAGCCAGTTCGCAACAGGCTGAGAGGAATCGGGTTTTTCGAAAATGGGACTTTGCGACCGGAGCCCCACACCCAATGAGCAGAAGTGTATAGGAGCTACTGTATACAATCTCCTTCCCTGGGCAACTGTCAAGCAGCTCCTCCCCCACCCCCTTAACTCTAACACAGAACAGGTCTATCAGGATTTTGGCTGTGCCCTGCAGTTATAGACTGTGCAGTGTGAAGTGCTGCATATATATGTAAATTGCATTGTGTTCATATATGCGAGTACTGATTGTTGACCATAAATTTATTTCTTTAAAATGTCCTTTAAATTTCCATCATTTGAAATTATTTTAGTAATTTTTTCTAGCATGATCATAGAGTTTTAACACTATATTTAAATTTTCTTTATACCGCATACTTACAGTGATCTACATATACCACAAACATAAAGCACAGAGGATACATCAGGATTTATGGGTCATTATTATAGTTTCAACCTCAAGCAAGGATACAATGATTTCATTAGGTGATGTAGAATGGGGACATTATTATTATTATTGAAAGCTGGGAATGTGACTTCGGTGCTCTGTGAAAAAAGTAAAGTGCAAACTAGTGCAAAACACAAAAAGTGCACAGGGCTCGGACTGAAGCCCTCTCCAAAAGAATGAGAGTTCCAACTATCCCCGCCACTCCATAGAACCAGGCCACTGGGGCAAACAAGGTCGTTGGGATCCCTTCACCAAAGCTAAGAGGATCCTCAAACTTGTCCCTGGATTCGCCATAAGAGTCTCCCAGGGCAGAGAAAGAAAATAGTGCCAAGGGGGTACGGCCCCAGCCTAACGTTCGGGCAGAGGAACAAAAATTCTCCAGTCTAGCAAGGGAGGCGAGTGGGAGTCAGGATGGGGTCATTACTGAGGGTGGGTTTTATTTTTTGGGGGGAGTGGCCAATATTACAGCACAATTGGAGTTTCCATTTTTTTTATAAACGTTTTTATTGAAGCTATAGTTGTACATAAAAGTTAAACAGTAGATGCATTCTCATTATCATGCTATGTGAGGTGACACTGAGTTAGAGTATAACAAAAGAGAGTTGAGATAGAAAAATAGGTCGATATATGATTCAGGGAGGACATTTGGGGGAGTTTGAACTAAAAGACGAGTTTCATACCAAATGGTAAGATGGAAGCATATTAATAAATCACTCCCACATGCTCAAAAGCCTGTCCATGTGTAGGGTGGACTCTAACCAGTCCATCCTGAATACATGATACAGCTTCTTTCTAAAGAGATATAATGGGGGAGGTCACTACTGCCATTTTTATTATTACCTACTAAGCGGTTATCATCTTTGAATATCTAAATAAGAAAATCATGTACAAATTGATTATTTTCTCTTCGGAGTTTGATTGTGGTGAGAAACTGCTGTGTTTTAGAATTACTGGAATTTTTGTAGGAAAGTTGGGGAATTTTTCCCTTCATGGCTGCATTGGGGCTTACACGGTTCTCTGTAATTATCTAAAGGTCATGCACCAGCCCCTATGTATCCTATGTGACAATGGTACTTTATCAGTGTATATAGGGGAATTTTTTCTGCTGAGCATTTAAAGCATCTGTCACGTGACAGCTAAAAGTGAATATTGGGAGACATAAATACAAACTAGGACTATTTAAAGTCAGGTGTTGCTAATACTAGTATAGTGATCACATGACTCTTATGCACATGTTCCCATTCTACAATGTCTTCTAATTGACTGTCAAATTGTTTAAAAACAAGTTCCAGAAAACCATTGTGGGAACTAAAAAAACACAATACAATTCCTGTTATGTAAGTATTTCAAACAAAAAAAAATATGGAACAGCAATTTATAATATCTAGATACATAAGGAAACATGATATTATATTGCTTGAGGTCATTTTACATTTCTCTGTTATTGCAAAGATCACATACTATTTACCATGCAGATAAAAACAGCTGCAATGGAAAATAGGCAGTGGTGCTGTTTCCCCTATTTGCTGTACATAGACAGTGAGTATATTTCAATATACACTGATCTGTATTAAACAGCCACACACCGCTGTGGAGAGAGTTTATTTTCTTTAATGTTTAGCCAAATACAGTACAGAAACATAGAAAATCTTAATTCAAGTTATTTATCTCATTGCACGATATTTTGGTAGTACAAAGGATATAATCTATGCCACAGTTTTCCAAATATAAACCCACAGGGTACAGAGTTTTGAGGTGACTTTATAATATTTCAACCATAATACTAGTACTTGGAATTACCTATGTTATCAAGTATTGCTTGACAAGATAAAATTGGAAATAGCAGCAGTACAATGTGCTTCCAGCAGGTGGCCACTTCAAACCATTAAATCAGTGCTGTGAATTACTATTTGTAGCAGGGTGGTGATTTTTTGGGGGGGCAATATATATAATATTACACACAAAATATATATTGTATAATAATATATAATAATGTAATGGACTTTAGCCGCACAGAGGGGATGGCCAGTCCTATCACGCAGATCTCTTTGCATTAGCAATTGCGTTCTGTACAACAGGAAGACCTGCAGTGTAGCGTCACATCTGCCCAGGGCATGCACAGAGTAACATTTTAGGCTTACTTACGCAAGAGGCTTGTGCAAGTCTGGATCAGGTCCTATATATCTATGGGTTGGGAATGACAACTAGGCATCACTGAAATCTAAATTCCCAGATTAATTTGTTATACAACAGGATATGGTTTATTGAATATACACACTCTATAAGAGGCATAACAACAAGGTCAATGAAAATACATCTAGCCCTATACCTATGAACAACTAAGCAGTGGTAAGCAACCTGAATACCTCTGGGACTAAATGGTGTGGCCCAACAACAATCCAAAGGGCCATACATTACTTTTAGTCTATTAAGGATGTCCGCTGATACACCATTACAAAGAGAACATAAATGCTTTAAGCTTGTCTATTGGTAATTTGGTAACAGCTCTCTCAGCTGTTCTCATGTTGGCCTTCCATGGGCTGAATCAGTTGGCCCTTAACATGTCCCTAATGGGCTAAAAGGATGAGTTGCGCACCTCTCACACCGAATCAAGTTTTCCAGTCAGCCCCTGCTTCTATGTGAGGTGCTAGGCTATCAATTAAAAAAGCATTAACTATGTTCCATTACCTGGGGCTCATCCAGAGGTGGATGTAACAGAAAAAATAACCCAGCAAAGAAAAATGAAATTAGAGTTAAAATTTGTGAACTATTAATTTATATATTTATCATTTATTTCATTATTTTTAGTTATTTCTTAACAGGTTTTTATATAGTGCCAGCAGATTATGTAGCACTTTACTATTTTCACAATCGTTATAACAAGACTGGGTGGTAACAGACAGACTGGGTGGGTAAGAGGACCCTACCCGCAATCTTACACTCTATAATACATTAATACAAGTGCTATATATATATCACACAATAGAGCAGCCAGCGTGTTAGGTAAAAGTGCTCCGTGCTCTGTATGATCCAGTCACACAGAATAGTTAGTAGCAGGACTGAGGGTATTGTTAGTATGGAAGGTAAAGTTTTCAAGTTGTGTTAATCATTTAACAGAAAGGTAACCCGGACAGCAAAGTGATTAGTCTGACAACTATAACACAGCAGGTTATGCAAGTTGATAAGAGATGAGTTTTAAGGAAGCGCTTGAAAGTTTGGAGAGTAGAGGATAGTCTTAATGGGCGAGGAAAATTCGACAGTATTTTCACTGCATGCAAAACAGTTGAATTAGTTTGCACCTTTTTGTTACAGGATTGGCCCATCTTTGTCTTTGTATAAATGTTAAATTTAATACCAAACATTGGAACACATAAAAGGTACTATTTATAGGCAGAATGTAACATGTATACAGGGTATGCTGTATATATTTATACACCCATCTATATCATTTATACCTATTGTACAGTGTGTATTTTGTTAGTACTGTTTGTGCAGCTGTTTTTATGCTGGATTTAACACGTGTAGAAAGTAAATATATTTTTACCCCTTTCTATATCATTTGGGATGCAGTTGCTGACATGGCTGGCCCTGTTCCAACAATGATAAGCCACCAGCTGAATGGTGCCTGTATCATTACCTGGAACCCCCAGCAAATAGAAAATTGCTTTTGGTATCGGGTACTTTTTTCGGCCCGTTCCCAGTAGTGCCAGGCTGACAGAGGTATAAGGTGAAGGTTAGGTTGCAGCGAGTATTAGTTTAGGATTAGGGCTTTAGGGGAAGGTTAGGATTCAAGAAGTGGAATATTATGGTTAGGCTTCGGGACATGGAGGGTTGGATATAGGAAAGGGTTAAGGTTAGGGCAGGGTTGATGAAACTCCTGGAATATTCGGGAGAGTCCTGAAATTCGCTGATTTCTCCCTGTATGCAAAATACGGCCTCCAGTTCTGCCCTCTGTCTATTAATACTCTAATTCCTAGTGTTATTAGGGACTGGGCAAGGATTGATGATGTAATTTGCATCATCAAGTTCCACCCCATCCTCCAGTAACACTGGGCATGATTCAGTCTTAAGAATGCGATAGGTACCTAATAGCAATGAAACTCCCTCAGCACGCCCCCGGTTTTTAGGTTCTTATGTGACTTACGAGTGCCATAGGGCTCCCTTAACTGTAGGTTCGCATTTGAATGCGTAGGGATAGTACTTAGGAACTTAACTGCATAACCGCACCTTCATTTGGTCAATTAACTGCCTCTCTCCACCCAAATCTGCGTATCTGCCTAGTTACTTATTCACAGAACGCCCCTTTTTGCGTATATTATTACGAACTTAGAGTCTTTAGGTGTGTAATGTATAAGTACGTAATTTCATGCGTAAGTCCAACATAAACATTGTATAAAACTTACTACGCATGCGCAGTGCATCCGTTCTTAAATATACGCACCTAAAACTACGCATATTCTTAAGTGTGAATCAGGCCCACTATGAATAGTAGTATTGGTGGGCAGGGTATGGGCTTCAGGACGCAATTTGTATACCACATGTCACTAAGCCCCGCCTCAATACCAGGGTCTGTTTCCCCCTTTCCGAGATTTCAGAAAGTTGGCAAGCCTGGGTTAGGGTTAGGTGAAAACACCTGATGCCGCACAAATCTGCGCAACTCTGAGAGTCACAGCATTTCCGCTTTCTAAAATGGAGACGGCCGTAAGCTGTCAGCAGTCGCAATTCAGCTGCTGCACAATAATCTCTCGGAAAACAGACCATTGTACCGACAGACCACATCCATATAATTTACACCTTGTATAGTGTGTATTTAGTTTTACACTGTCTATTTTGTCAAATTAAAGAGAGATTGATTTTTTCACAAATAATATTTTCTAAGACCTCTGTTATGGACTATGAAAGTTCATACATATTTAATAAACAAATATATATATATTTAAATATTGAAACACATTTTCTACTAAGCGTGTTTTATTAGATGCTAAAGGGTCTTTAAAGTGTATTCTGTCATGCCTGGACTGCAGTATTATTTAAAATCAAATATCACATTTATTTAATTAACATTTAAGTACTTTAAAATATGTTAGAGTATTTATAACATGGACATTGCAACCTTTATTTAAATTTGACTTTATATTTGTAAAATAATGACATGCATTCTCTCTTTCTAACTTTTTATATTTTTATTGACATTACCTTTAAAAATATATACATATATTATATTTCCAGGTTGAGGTTTATGAGATATATGTCCATATTTTTATGACAGTTATGTTTTGGTGGCAGTATTTTAAACAGCAGTTTACATAATGGCAAAGCCCATCAGACTGCTGTTTGTTGTTTTAAATATTGCTGATAAACACATATTTTGCAATCTCAACATTTATGACATATGCTTATACATATGCAATAAGTGCACTGATTAGCAATTAATAAGGAAGAGCTTCTCTGGTTAGAGGCGATGAACTCTCCATGACATAAACATTCATCACCAGTAATTAAATATGTCCCTAAAATGTATAATAACCACCTCAATATAGAAAATGTACAAAGCTGAAATACCTACAAAAAATACTCTACACATATGAGCTGAGTACAGATGACCAATCCTGGTGGACAACCATTAAGTTGATGCTGTTAAAACTCATATATTGTAGCTGTTAATAACATTGAAATATACCATGTAGCACAATGCCATGGAAAATAGCATGCAGCTAAGACACCTGAGTCTGGAACCAGACGGGAAGGAAGTTCATAATTCGTATAGGGGAAGTCAGTCATGGTTGCTAGCAACTGACTGCTCTTGTACAATGAATATATCATCTATTATATGCCTATACAATGGTTGCTTCTTTTTCTATCCATACCCTAGGTAACTGCATGAATGCTCCATACACAGTGACTGATTTAATATATATGGCTTTTTATGCTTCTGTCTTATAGTAGCCACACATACTTTCTCCGCCACCAACTATTGCTATGCCACTGCCTCATGCATCGCCTACTTTTTTGCACTTAATAAAGAAAAGACAATAATAATGCTATTCCCCAAATGACAAGAATTGGGGATATTTAAAATATGAAGACCATATATTTGTTTTCATAAAAATGACTGTTCAGCTGGGCACAATCTTCCCGAAATCCAACTCCCGACCAGACAGTTCACACAATCCTTCTTGAGACCTACAACACAGATCTTTGTGTATATACACCTGACCTGTCTGTACTGTAGACCTCTGATCACCGTTGCATCACCGTACCCACTCTTTAAATCTATGGCATATCTGCTACCAACCACAGACATGTTTACATAAGCATCAAGAGAAGAGATGAACAAACCAGTCTCAGGAGTGCACACTCTAGATCAGTCAGGTAATTGGTGATTGGGTCCCCTGATTTTAAGCAGGTTTAACAATGCTTTGACATGACAAGGCGCACAGCATTCAATGTAACAAGCAGTTATGTGAGCGCGTCATTTATCCAATGTCTGACAAATTGGTAAGCTAGGGGTCAGATTGGACAAAAATTGGACAAGTGTCTACCCAGCTTAACCACCTTGGATGAGTCCACCTAACCTAAAGATGATAACAGAGAACAATAACACATTTAAGTACATGAAGTCCCACTGCTATACACTTACAGTTACATTAGTCCTCAATAAGAATAGTAGAATGTTTTACTTTCAAAATGTTCCAGTAATAATAATATTCCAGTTTGTGTTAGGAAATTAAAAAAAATCAGTGGTCTGGTATGTGCAGTGCTGGATTTCACAGGTTCCTTATGCAAATGCAGTGTAAACAGCTAGAAATAAAATCACCTACACACACACACACACACACACACACACATTCTTACACTTACACACATTCTTACACTCACACACACACATTCATACACTTACACACATTCTTACACTAACACACACATTCTTACACTTACACACACATTCTTACACTCACACACACATTCTTACACTTACACACACACACACACACACACACACACACATTCTTACACTTACACACACACACACACACACACACACACACATTCTTACACTTACACACTGTGTGTGTATATATATATATATATATATATATATATATATATAAACATACATACATTCATTCATTCATATATAAATACATACATATATATTTCCTCTGGTATCTACTGATATTTACCTTTCAAATCTGTAGAGTTTAACTTTGCTCCCATGTGAGACGTCTGTGCATGACTGTGTGGTAGTCCAGTTGCAGTCTGGGTGGTGCCTAGACAGGTAGAGGTGCAGGCGACTCAGGCTCCTGGGTGCATAGAAAAGGTGAGTCCTATGTCAGCCTGCTTCTCCTAGCAGCAGAACACAAATGCTTGGCCTGACAGCTCCACTCTGCTCTTCCACCCTCAGATCTAGTGTTAAAGGCGTTTCCAACTCAGTGACAAAGAATGTGTAAAATGCACCCAAACTTGAAAACCAGGAACAAGAAACATGGGTTCTTCTGGGTTTCTGCTATAGTGAACAATGAGAAAGAAACATTACTGCAAGAATCTTTTGTTGAAAACAAAACAAACACACATCATTCAGGCAACTGTACAGTAGCAAGATTGTCCAGTGTAATAAAAGGTCAAAGCTAACCAAGACACATGTGTCATTTCAGGTTATCTGTAGGAAAATCATGGAAAGTGGTTACTACTTTTTATAAATGACACATATTGACCAAAGAAGCACAGCAACACAAAGTTACATAAAAGTTAATGTGAGTCTCAAGTGTGTATATAGTGATGTGTTTATCTTCACAAACAAAACAAAAAATAACAAGTACCATTAGAAACAATACATTCATATATATATACGTATTCCTTTTGATACACGGTAATCACATTTGTTATTTGTTTTTATTACCTACCAAACTATTGTGAAAATATTGCATATTATTTGCTTGTATGCTATGTGTAGATTTGAGTAACCATTAGATGTAATAGTAAAGCATGTAGCTTATGTGCCTAAAAATGACCTTAATATTTCTTAGATCTGATAAAATAAAACTAGGTTCCCAGCTAGGGCTGTTTGTGTATTCACTTGATTATTTGTTTGTTTGTTTTATTTATATTTTCCTCTCTTTTTTTCCTCATTTTTTTTTACTTACTACTTACTTACTTAATACCCTTCTTAACAGAGGGTGAGCTGCATAATATGACACCAGGATGCACAATGCCTGAGTTTGGATCCAGTACAGGGACGCATCACTGAGTCAGGTAACCAGATGGCCTATAAGAAGAGACATCACAAAGTGAGACACGACCGCTGCGGGGGCTCTTGTAGAGACGCAATAAGATTATGCACAATAATTCACAATCCCCATTAAAATATACATTAGAGAGAAACACGACCATTTTCATCTCTGTAACCTTGCTACCGGAACAGAATACTACTGCTGTAACCATACACACTGTGCTATAGTCCAGACTCACCTTGCATTAGCCTGCTAGTGTACTGGCAGACTTATCTTCACAGACATCACTGTTTCTCTGTTTGAAAGCTGCATCTCACTGAGTGTAGAGAAAGGGCACGTGATACATAGATTGCATAAATTCCCTGCTACGCATGTGTGGTAGGTCATTGAAGCTGAAGCTTCTTAAGTGTGAATCCAGTTCTATGGGCCGGATCCAGACCTGCGTTCCCTTTATGTTTCAACGCGTAGCGTATTTATGCTTTTTGGTAATTACTATGCACTTCCCTCTGTCATACGTATTTTTTACGTTTTACGTTTTCCAAACCCTACCTTAACTTTTCCAAGCGTAACTGCTGTCAGCCGTAATGGCTCCACATACTTACGAGCCTAAGCACGCCCATACTGTACGATTTAAATGCCTCCCCTCGCCACCGAAGCGTAATTACGGGTTTCGTATGTCTGGCACGCCTCTTCATCTGTAGTTACGCTGTTGATCGTAGGCTCGTAAGTATGTTTAGAGTTTCTGGTCGTAACATCAGCCGCGCGCATGCACAGAACATGCAAAACGACTATGGCGACTACGGCTAGCGTAAATACTAGCTAGCGGTCATAGATTTGGCTCTGGCCCTATGTTTCTAGTTTACTATTAAGACCCTGTATTATTACCTTGAAAATTAACAAACCTCAAGTAAAGCCGGCCATACACTAGAGTGATAATTGGTCCGATCATCCAGTGATCATCAATAATGTTCTGATGATTATTTGATCTTTATATCGGAGGCTAGGGTCTCTCTCTTCAGTTAGGATTATCGGTCCCAGCAGGAAAGGTGAATAGCACCGATAACGGGATCTCTCCCTGGCAGGAAATTGTCCCGTTTATCTTCTTGCTGGGATAGATAATCACCCCAGTTGATGGCCGGCTTCAACTGTACAACCACAACACCGCCACTTGCTGTAGTTTTATATTGTAGACCTTGGCTGGCATTCCTAGCACAGCTAAACGTGTTAATTGTGTACCAGACCATGACTTGTATCATGGACACTGCTTATCTGTTTATTTGTGTACAGGGTCTGAATAGGATGGGGGGAGGGGAGGTGGGCATATGCCTCTAGGATATGTCACTAATTAGACTGGTCGGAGGGACTGGTTCATAAAACAGGCTAATGGTCTTTTGTGTCTTTATAAGTCCAGGCCAGCAACTGCCAGTATACCAGGCCTTGGCATATATCCTCACCATTGCTTGTCCGCTTACCTACACACTTTGCTTAATAGGTAGACGAGTTTCTTTAACATAAAAACATAGAAAGTGACGGCAGATAAGAGCCACATGGCCCATCTAGTCTGCCCATTTGTTTATTGAAAACTATACTGACCCTAGACCCTATTTACCCTCAATTTGGTTTACAATTTAGGATACCCTTATATTTATCCCAAGCATGTTTAAATTGGTCTACTGTATTGGCCTCAACCACCTCAGATGGGAGAATAGTCCATTTATCTATCACCCTTTCAGTGAAGTAATTTTTCCGCACATTTCCTTTGAATCTACCACCCTCCAGTTTATATCCATGCCCTCGTGTTCTATTACACCTATCCATGCCCTTGTGTTCTATTACACCTTTTCTTTTGAAAAATGGTACCCTCCTCTAGCTGGTCACAACCCTTGATGTATGTGAAAGCTGCTATCATCTCCCCCCTCTCCCTTCTCTGCTCCAAGCTATACATGTTTAGTTCCTCTAGCCTTTCTTGATATGATTTGTTACAAAGGCCATGGACCATTTTAGTTGCTCTTCTTTGCACAGTCTCTAATGTTCCTTTGGCTTCACCATTTGCATTTGACCAGTCTCGCAGCTTAGTGCTGTTCTTTGCAGGCTGGAGGGGGATTGAGAAGGCCAACTGAGCGCTACTTAAGCTGCCAGCTATTGATAGCCATCTGCGCAGAGTACTCAACCACTAGAAACCATTCTGCGTACAAGCTAGATAAAGTTGGGGGAGGGGTGGGCTAACTACTGGCAATTGGCTTTCTCTGTTCTGCCACTGGCTTATATCCAAAAGCCATCAACGAGTTCTAGTGTAGTACATCTTGGGTGTATATGATAAAAAGAGAGGTTGTCTTAAAGTGAATAATCGCTTTTACACCGGTCTGGGCACACAGCCAATGAAAAGAACGACATGGAGATCTTGGTTATGTCCATGGTGGTGAAGCAACACAGAAATATGTAGCATATGCAGAAAAGGGTCTAATAGCATGTTATTAGGCTGACATACGCCAGTCATTAACCTCACCAATCACCCATTAAAGATTTGTACATTCATCAGACAGTTAGCTGGCTAATTACGAAGCAATCAGTGGCGTTTAATACCTTCTGGAATTCCCACTCTCTTACTGTTAGTTTATCCAAATTACATAACTAATTAGCTAGCACAAAGAGTGACACAGGCATATTGCATGTTTGTGGTGGCTAAGAGAATTAAAAATAGACTTCAGTCATATGCTTTGATTAGTCATTATCAAAACATCATCTGAATCTTACTACGATCCTTCTTGGTATCCAGGTTGCTGATGACTCGGTGTAACAATTACTGGGACAGGGAATAAGGACAGATTCCAGTTGAAGTTACACAATATAACGCAGTAATTTGGGATTGATAATAAAAACTTATGCTGAACTACACCCATATAAATACATCAGGTGCTCTTGAAAATGTTCTGTTTAGCATTTACCTAATTTATTTAAAAGAATGCAAATTAATGGTTGAGGAAAAAAATAGTATTACAGTAAATAAAAATGTTTAAGTAACTTATTGCAAAAATATATACATATTGAAATCCTTACACTAGTAAGGATTTCAATACTAATATTTGACTACACGCAAAGGCATCTATTTTGTTGGCTGTATGAATCTACAACAAATACATTTAGCATTATAGCAATCATGTATTGTAGTTGGCTTGGAATGTAATCACATGCATTGCAGCAGTTGTGAGTCATGGTATCTCATTAATTATAATGCTAATTATAACTAATAAACACACTCAACACAGAATAAAATAAACCTCTGCTTATAATCTAAAAAATTCTATACATGTTTTTCTAAAAAATATGCAATTATAATAATTTGCTTTGTCTGCGTTCGTACTCATCTCATAGAGGTATGTTTAATGCAGTTTAAATGGAGTATAATAGTTGAGATTTCCCCCATGGCAATAAAGCTGATTAGGTTTTTCATTTACCAATGAATTCTAGAAAATGATTGCTAGAATCTGATTGGTTGGCAACATTTCCAGTTACCACCTGTAGAAAATCCATAGCATATATCTCATAGTCTCACAAAATTGGTTTTATTGGACTCCAGTACAGCACAGAACAGACTTGCGGCTCCAAAAATCATCTTCTAGTATGAACCAGAAACTCCTCGGGCCAGATTTACTAAACTGCAGAAAAGCAAGGCCCGGATTCACAACCGCGGACATATTACACATATGTCTGCATTTTACCGATAATAGCTACTATGCATGCGTAGTAACTATTTTACGTAATCGACGTATCATTTTGTTACATAAATTGCGTGTATGTGGTTTTAAAGACCGCATATACGCTATCTATGTAACAAAATATGTAGATTACGTAAAATAGTTGCTACGCATGCATAGTAGCTATTATCGGTAAATTGTGGGCGTATGTGTAATACATCCACAGTTGTGAATCCGGGCCTAAAAGTACAAATGTTGCCCATAGCCAGGGCGGGTGCTACCATTAGGCGATCGCCTGGAGCGGCGAGCCCGGTGGGCGGGAGCAGCCCTCCGCTTCCATTTACTTACCTTATGTGATTAGTTCTGCTGTGGCGCTGCGGTGAGTAAAGGGGGTGACGGAGAGATGAGGCTCTGTCACCCCCTTTACTCACCTCGCACCACAGCAGAGTCTGCGACTGCCTCTCTCCTCCGCATCTCCTCTCTGATCAATGACGCTGCGTGACCCCAAGGTCACGTTGCGCGTCATTCATCAGAGAGCGCGCCGCAGAGGAGTTAGGAGCAGGTAAGTGACTGGTGACTATGTGGCGTTCTCTATGGTTATTATAGGGTGGGAGAAGGGTGATTATTATGGGGTGGAGGCAGGGTGATTAGTATGGGGTGGGGGGCAGGATGATTATTATGGGGTGGGAGCAGTGATTATTATGGGGTGGGGGCAGCATGATTATTATGTGGTGG
>WWET01000063.1:1207305-1217632 GCA_011038615.1 Limnodynastes dumerilii | reverse complement strand
AGCACTAGGAAATTCCTGGTGATCTGAAAGGGTCAGACCCGGGAATTTCCCGGATTTTTGGTGGACTTATAACGCGGTTTTGAGAATGACACGGCACTGCTCCCAGAAAAGACCTGGGTACAAAATACCGGGTTTTTCTGGGAGGGTGATGTGAAAGCGGTATTATAGTGGTCACTAATACCTCTTTCAGATAACAAATAAAACCCAGGTTTTTGGTGGTGATCTAAAAGGTATCGGGGCACTGGTCCTTGGTCTAATGACCCAGACACGGGGAAAAAGAAGGGTCTTCACAATGTCAGGACAGATACGAGACCCAGAATTTCCCGGGTCCACCCTGCTAGTCGTAATAGGGGTTAAAAACCTGTCAAATAAAACTGCAATTTTTTTTTTATTTTTTTTTTGAAAAGTTCCTCTGCTTCTTTGTTTTTCTGTTCCTATGCTTAATCAGTTTCTTGAGTTTACATTAATGCCCTTTACCTAGTGGCCAGTAAAGCTCATACCTTGATTAGAGAGAATGGCAATGGCTCAGAGAGTATGATGCATGATTGCCTTCTGGGAAGTTCCATTGAAGCACTGAAAGCAGCGGCATAACAGCTGTAGCTGCAGGATGTGTGGCTGCTACAGAGGCGGTGAAGAAAGAAGGTGGGCTGCAGTCAGGATTGAACAGCGCTAAGCTGTCAGCTGCAGGCAAGTTATTTATAAACAACTCTCAACACTCATAGACTGCATGATGAGCATTGTCTAACCTGCCAGCAGCTGACAGCAGTCCATACATACAGAGTTGTCGTCGACCAGAGAACACACTGCACACACCCAAGCTAGAGGGGGAAGTATAGTGTAAGTCGTCTTCCCTGCTGAGTTCTCCGTTCTCTGACTCCTCCTGGTTTATTTTATCTCCCTCGGTGTCTCCTCCAGCCTGTACCTTGCCTCTGCCCTGTGTTTGTTTGCCTCTCCTACCTCTGTAAGTCTTGCCACTAGCTCCCTTCCTTGGTTTTCCCTTTGTAGCTTTGGGCTGCACTTATTACTGTCCCCCTGTGCAGGCCATTTATTGTTTAATACCGCACATAGGGCGCTATTTACTTACTTGCACATGCGCAGTGGCTCTCTGCAGGGACTGTAAAAAAAAATGAAGCCCCGGCATGAGAAGCACTGCGCATGAGCAGGCTCTTCATGTCGGAATCGGCACCTGCGGGAAGACGCGTCTTCGGTCAGGTAAGTATTTAAAGCTATTCTATTGTTTTCTTTTATTTCTGTTGGTTTTTTTTTATTGTTTTTTAATTTCATAAATTTTGTTTTTAAAGACATCTTGTATTTACATATATTCCCGTAGTCTCCCCATATATATACCCCTTTTTATCCCATAAAAACATTACATATATTCCAGCGGTCTCCCCATATATATCCCCCCTTCCTCCCCCTAATAACAGCTATTAGGGGAAGAAAAAGGGGGTTATATGAGGAGATTGCTGGAATAGAAGCAGTAATGCCAGTCTGAGATGGCGTTCTTTTAATTCTCAGAGCAGAGTATAAAACTCCGCTCTGAGGGTTAGTAAATAACTTAAAGCGCTGGCCCACATTGAGAACAACGGGCCGGCGAGCACAGGACTAGTTTGAGTGCATCGCCATGGAAACTGTTGATTTCCATGGCGGTGCAGCGTTAGTAAATAGTAAAAAGTTCATTTTTGGAGTTATAACTTCATAACTCCACAAAATGAACTTTTTAAAGCTTTGTAAATAGAGCCCATCGTGCATTCTGTTTGCTACCCCCTGTTACTGCATAGTGCAGACCACATGTGCTGTGCATTTGGTCATTTATTATAGCACATAGTGCTTTTCACTTTGCTACCCCTCGCTACGCACATAGTGCAGACCATTTGTACTGCTCACTTGATCATTTATTGTATAATGCTGCACATAGTGCATTCCAATTTGCTAGCCCTTTTTACTGTACATAGTGCAGACAACCTGTGCAGTCCACTCGACCAATTATTGTATTACACTGCACACTGTGCATACTACTTACTACTCCTTATTGCTGGTTTAGCTGCAGTCCACTAGTGCTATCCTCCTGGCCACTAATTATTATATACTAAATATAAGGTGCTATAGCATGTGGGATAAATAATGCTGTTAGACGCAATATACTCCTCGGTATACAATCGGTGTGTATCAATCCTGCTCACAGACAGCAATAAGTCACGTAGGCAATACATTTTGGCTACAATAGGACGTGTAAGAAGTTACCCAATTTCTTTGGACGATAGCAATTCTCCTCCGCTTGTCCAAACATGCGCCTACTCCCAATCTGCAAAGTGTCTGGTGGCCAGCCCGACAAAGTCTCGGCAAGTGATAAGACCCGTGGAGCTCAATCAGCTATTAGGTGGAGGCTCCCGTATTGAAGCGGCAATAAAACACTTTGCCGTAGATATCCACAGGAATAGGGCACCTCACACCTCGTTCTTCCTGATGCTATTCCTTGATAATACTCGCGATAAAATCTTTTCACTAGTCTACCGCAGGAAAAATCAGTTTCTTTAATCATATGAGCATGTATCACAGCGTCCCATCGCATAGTTCATTGTTTCTCAACCTTGGTCCTCAGGGACCACTAACAGTGCATGTTTTCCAGGTGTCACTGCTGGAGCACAGGTGTGTTCATTACTAACTGTCACATTTTAAGGCTCCACAGGTGCTGCTCATTATATCACTTGTGATTCTTTAAGGAAACCTAGAAAATATGGACTGTTAGGGGGTCCTGAGGACCGAGGTTGAGAAACACTGGCTTAGTTCAGTACACAGATTGCCTCCTACCTACAGCATGCGTTTCATGTCTCCGGACACTTTCTCAACCTGATACAGTCTACATGTCTAACCTCTCCTTTTAACAAGGGCTGCTTGTTAATTAATCATGTTCCTGCTCTAGGAAAACAGGGCTGTGCAATAATATACATTAATTTAAAGTGACATAGAGCCTGATCCAGAGGTAGGTCCGCCCGGGGAATTGGCCGTAATTCCCGTTTTGAAGGTTATGCGCATGCCCCTTTATACAATGCTGTAATGGCCGGTGGTTACAAAAAGGGGGCCCTTTACGCATGCCGTATCTCTGTCGTAAAGGTGGAGATAGGCATGCAAATTAGGGAACGGGGTGGAGGAAGCCCCATTACGATCAGCTAACGTTAGGGCTGGAATCCCGACAGCGGGGAGTGTACGGGGCGTGCACTCCCCGCTACAATGGCGGCCGTACAGACCTCGGGCAGCCATAAGGCGTCCGTAGGTTTGGAGCCGGCCCATAGTAACATATAATTTCATAGTTACTAAATATGTTCCATATATAAATAAAAAGATCAAACTATTAAAACATTCAAACTAACAATAGAACCTTAGAAGATTTAAGGTTAAAATAAAATAAAGTGAAATACAAGGGGTGTTAGTATTAGAACACTGGTTCTTTAATCTAACAATAGCACCTATATAAAGTATATGACAGGATTAGATCTATCCAAAAATCAGATATGTATAAAAGCTCCCAATCAAACTTTCTAACTATGAATTAATTGCCCAACACTCACTCATATCATCAATGCCATATTAAACATATAAGGTGTTTTTTAGAATTTAGAGTTTAACAATGAATTAATAACACAATGACAGGGGTGTTCTCAACAATCCATTCTAAAATCCCAAGGTGGTAAATTCTATAGCCTCATTCAATCCATCCATGTACAAAAGCAAAATGTCTACTCACAGTACGATTCAGGCATTTTTTTTAGATTTTTTAAATGTCTCTATTACATATTGATGATATTTTATTTTTAAATTGATTATAGATAAATGTTTTGTTAATTGCACCAATTGCACCTTTAGACCGTGCTTACACAATCTACGTACAGAAATGATACATAGATAGCGTAAATAAGCTACTACACATGCGTAGTAGCTCAATTCTTAAAACAACTTACGTACAACGAAAACTATGTAACCGTGAATCCGGACCACTGTGTAGTCTTCTACTTTTCTGGGTATATCTTTAATAACTCATAGCTCTTGTATCCTTATTCTATTGTATTTGCGGTGAAGGTTCTATTCCATCACTTTCTTTGTTTCTTCTAGCGCTTCAGTCCTCCAGGGTAGCGACCTGCTACTTTGGGCACAGCCAAGTCCAACCCCACCACCAGGAGCTCTGGCGAATACCACCTGATAGTTAGACTCCGCACTGTGGTGGTTCAGTGCGCGACTTCCCGCACCTTGGTGCTTTGAGCATAACAACTACTACTCAGAGCAGTGGCTATGAATGTTAGGGCCAAAAAAGAAATGGCGCCCCCTGAAATCCAAATCAATTTAACCTTAGATACTGACTTACTGATACCCTCTTAAGCTTTGTGCTCTCGGCAACCGCCCCTATTGTGAATCCATAGTTACAGTCCAGATATTACAACTACTAGTATTAATATTTATGATCTCGTGTCGTTTGATTGGCAGTATCCTTTGTCTCCTATGCTGGGGAACACGAGTAACACAGAACCTATATAACTAGGTGTGAAACAACATAGATTTTTCAGCATTGAAGATGAGAGTGTGCAAATGACTTAATTCATTGTCAACCTTAATTTACATCATACCGGATACAAGGGTTGAAAATAAAATAGATTTCATGAAATCAATGTTTCTCTATGTCACAGTTCACTGCTTTATCTTCCCACCAATTACGGGTGGCGCTACACAACCTACAATTGATCCCATCCACAGCACAATGCTGTCACTTCCACTTTGTATTTGTGAGACATGGTCACAGTATGAGCAGGGATAACATTCAATAAGATTCACTGGTGTCTAATGTTCATTGATCTATGATAAATGAAACGTACGACCAGATCACGCAGTGATGACCTTTCCACTGGATGGGAAGGATTTTAGGTTTCCTTTCGCATTACTTTGTAAATAATGTACATTTCATTTTTGTATGTCTGGCTGCTGTTTATGCATGCACCGATATTTCTACTGGCCCTCTACTGACCCCTGGGTTATTTCTCCATTGAGATCAGTTTTCTTAGTAACAGTTATAACAGTTTTCCTGTGGGTATCTTATTACATATAGGTGCAATGTGAAATGCCCACACTACACAATATCGTTAGCTTGGCTCAATGTATTTTATGAATGGCAAAAAATAAAATAATTTGGACCCATGCGTATTAATCTTCTCTACACACTACAGCCATTATTGGTCCAATAAGTGGAGGATCAGACCAATAATCGCTCTAGTGTGTGGCCAGCTTAATAGTCAGAAGATATAAGTATTTGATATAAACCTTAAACATTAATACTATGGGCCTGATTCAATTAGCCTTGCACCCACATGTTCTCATAGAGATGTGCATTAAAATCAGCTACCGTGATAGACGGGCAAAGGCGCACCGCAAACTTTTCCCCGTATATTGCGGTGCAAATTCTTAATTGAATCAGGCCCTATTAGTTCACCTAAGACAGGCTGACTTCCTCTTGGTAAAGTTTAAAAGGGAATGGTAAATCGATGGCTTTTGCCTCACTGCTACGAATGGTGAGTATTAATTAAAACCCGACCCTTATTCTAACCCACCTCTTCCATTACCCTAAAGCTGGCCATACACTAGGACGATTATCGGTACCAGCAGGGGGTGGGCCGATAAACGGGACGATTTCTCGCTAGGGAAATGTCCTCCTCTGCTGGGACCGATCATCCTAGCAGAAGAGGGGAGGGGTTAGGCAGCGCTCTCTATGGCGCTGCTGCAGAGCTATGTACAAAGCTGCTCTGACAGCTTAGAAGTCTACCTTCAAAGCTGTCAGAGCAGCATAGTGCATATATCTGCAGCAGTGTCTATTGCATGGAGTAGTACAGATAGGGATCTGCCGAATCCGCGCTTCACACAGCGTGGGTTCGGCTGCTCTCTGTACTATTCCCTGCAATAGACGCTGCTGCAGATCTATGCACTATGCTGCTCTGACAGCTTTGAAGGTAGACTTCTAAGCTGTCAGAGCAGCTTTGTACATAGCTCTGCAGCAGCGCCATAGAGAGCGCTGCCTAACCCCTCCCCTCTTCTGCTAGGATGATCGGTCCCAGCAGAGGAGGACATTTCCCTAGCGAGAAATCGTCCCGTTTATCGGCCCACCCCCTGCTGGTACCGATAATCGTCCTAGTGTATGGCCAGCTTTAGGGTAATGGAAGAGGTGGGTTAGAATAAGGGTCGCTGCTGCAGATCTATGCACTATGCTGCTCTGACAACTTTGAAGGTATACTTCAAGCTGTCAGAGCAGCTTTATACATAGATCAGCAGCAGCGTCTATTACAGGAATAGGGAGCCATTCAGCTTGCTGATTGGCTCCCTTAAAATATCGGGCGCTATCGGATGCGTTTATTTGACATTTCAAAAATTGATCTGTACCATACACTAGAGTGATTATTTGCCCGATCACCCAACAATTGGAAGCTCGGGCCAATAATCGCCTAGTGTATGGCCAGCTTAACTCTTTCTTCCCTGCAGCCTGACCCTAAGACTCTCCTTCCATTACCCTATGGCGTTATTTTCGAAATAGAGACAGCCATAAATTAGCTTTTGGCTTTCTCTACTACAAAAAAAAAACTATTTTGCGGCAGAGACTCCCACTGGTTTAAATGACTTTATATTACAAACTGTAAAGATTGTTGTGCCAAAGTAAGATGTTCATATTGATCTAAGCCCTTTAAGCCCTCTCACCATATTGATTCACATTTGAACAAACTCAGCAGATTTCCAGTTAAACTAAAATCTAAACTTCTCAATTATATTTGTTGTTGTTGTTGTTAGAAATTTAAAATGCTGCAAAGAAAAGCAACACAAAACCATTACAATGACTGGTACAGAATATAACCTGCCTTTGACAGCTAAACTAATTTACCAGAGGTACTGTGTCCACTAATGTATAAAAATGCTAAAATAATATTTATTTAAAGATTCCTGAAATTCTTCACAATTAATCCCTGCAGGTTATCTATTTTTAACTCTCCTGCTGTTAGCGGCATCAGCAAATTACAGGGCACATGTGTGTGTCCGGGGGAATCGCACACAATATATCCCTACAAGCAGTGTCCCACTTAATACCTGATCTATTATTGTGTGCGCTCCCACAATCAAGCATATCGAATTGTTTGATTAGATTTCCTAACCTTCCTAATTTTACCGGTCTACAATGTAACAATGTTGTTACAATTCTGAAGGGTGTAACACTCACAGCCAACTGTCCAATGATTCTACCGGAACTTACTCCAACAGGGACCTCATTGTGGCCATGCCTATTGTCACCATCTCAAGATCGTTTGAGCAGAGGGTTATGGGAGAAGAAAGTCACATGGACTGGCATATTCACCAGGAATTTCAGTTGTTAGTACTACTTTTACATACATCGCATCTGTTGACATTTTATGTACAGTATATCCAGCTTTAGGCTCTGCTGTAAGAAGTAAATTGTCCACTTGTATGTATCTCTATAAAATATTGCAGAGTCACAAATTTAATTGAGAATGACGTCAACTCCATGCAATCGGATTGTAAATTGCTTGGGCAATCTGGGCATGTGCACGCACACAAGCGACCGATTAGTACACAATCCACGCATTCTAGACCAATGGCACTTGCAGCTGAACTTCAAAGTAGGCATCGCCTTGCATTACACTCAAACCTCATACCAATCCAGACTAAGCTGGCTCCATTTTAAGTCTGTACGAGTTGTAAATATTAAGGTAGGATACTGGTGTTTGCATGGTTAGCAAAGCATTTGCATGGATGTGTGGACAAAGTGGGGATTCAATAGCAGCATATTGGTTGTTATCCAATGTCCTTGTTAGTGCTAATCTTAAGGTTCTTCATACAGCATGCAGACTGGTTTTAGGTTCTACTAAGCATCACAGACATGATTTATCCCAACCAGGTATCACTAAACTCCTTTTTATTGTCCTTTTACCATTTCTTTCATCACTTATACAGAAAATCATCTCGGCTCTATCTTTGTCATAGCTATTCTTTATGCTACAATTCTCAACCAGTCTGAACATCTCCACCTAATTCTAAGAAACTGTCTGGAATGTTGTGCATGAGGCATCTCGGATGACAAGTATCAGCACTTAATACATTATTGTCTTTCCAATAGATAACTATTATAATTCCACATTGTTCATAGGTTATTATGAGATATAAGAAGAAATATGTGAAAATATATTATTTAAATAATCTATAAATCAGACTGCTGGGTAAATCTTTTGGTATGGTGGAAGCTGTGTCATGTGTGTGTGTTTTGGGTAACTTCAAGTAAAATTACGTTATTCCTATCTTTAAACAGGGTAAGGGATTAGAAAGTCACCCGAACCTACAATACTCACTATGGCCTGTATTCAGAGTACTGGACATATGGGGCCTGATTCCCACTTAAGAATCTGCGTAGTTTTAGGTGCGTATATTTAAGAACGGATGCACTGCGCATGCGCAGTAATTTTTATACGCTGTTTACATTGGACTTACGCATGCAAATTACGTCCTTATACATTACACACTTAAAGTCTCTAGGTACGAAGATTTGGGTGGAGAGAGGCATTTAAATGACCAAATGAAGGTGCAGTTATGCAGTTAAGTTCCTAAGTAGACGCCCTGCGCATTCAAATGTGAACCTAAAGTTAAGGGAGCCCTATGGCACTCGTAAGTTACATAAGAACCTAAAAACTGAGGGCGTGCCGAGAGAGTTGTCTTGCTATTAGGTGCATATATTTAGGAATCTCATTCTTAAGTGTGAATCAGACCCATGGTGTTTAGCAATTTTTACTACTGCGCATGCGTAGAAATTTTTCAACGTAATCTACATATCTTTTTTTTACGTAGATTGCAAAAAATGCAGTCTGAGGCACACATGGAGCTTCCTGTATATCTGAGGGCAAACACTGGAGGGTTGCGTGTGCTAGCTCTGGATGCCTATGTAAAAATGGCACATGACGTGCATCTGAAGCATGAAACGCTAACACAATGCTCAAAATAGACTGTGGAGTGTTTTGCTGTAAACTATGCATAATAACGTCCTCTAACGGTTCGGGATTGGATGCAGTTACGTGAGCACACCCTTACTATACACTGACTACACCTGTTCACCCCTTCTCTCTCACACAACTCCCTTCAAATCACAAGCAGTCACAGAGGACCGTATTCACAGAGTGGAGTTGTGTGCGTGTTTTTAGGATCGGATGAACTGCGCATGCGTTATAACGTTATTTACGCTGTTTACATTGAATTTACAGACGGATGTCCATTAGGCACGTACTTTGGAATCGCACTTGGGGACATACATCCGAAGGGGCGAGGTTGAAATCCATACGTTCAAAGTTACGTGAGACAGGACGGGGGGATGCATTTAAATGGGCATTTGATTGTGCGGTTATAAAGATTTATTTATTTATTTATTAACAGGTTTTTATATAGCGCCCACAGATTACGTAGCGCTTTACAATGTTACAATCTTTATAACAATACTGGGGAATAACAGACAGACTGGGTGGGTAGGAGGATAACAGACAGACTGGGTGGGTAAGAGGGCCCTGCTCACAGGCTTACACTCTCTAGGACAATGGGTTTGATACATAAGGGCATGTGCTATATATCACACAATGGACCCGCCAGGGTGTATGACAAAAGTGCTCAATGCTCTGTATGCTCCAGTCACACAGCAGTGTTAGTAGCAGAGATGAGGGAATTGTAGAAAAGAGAGCGTGCGGGTTTGTGTTTGTAATGTGTTAAATTGTAGAAGTGGTTGATAATATGGTATTTAATGCTTAGGGTGGTTGTGGAATTTGATAAGCTTGTCTGAAGAGATGAGTTTTAAGGGAACGCTTGAAAGATTGTAGAGTAGTGGATAGTCTTAATGAGCGAGGAAGGCTATTCCAGAGAGTGGGTGCTGCCCGGGAGAAGTCTTGCAACCTTAAATCTGAGCATTTATGAGGTACAGAGGTGAGTTGTAGATCTTGTGATGATCTGAGAGAACGTGCTGAGATACGCATGTTAGTGCCTTGATGTACGCCCCTAATTACACCCATAGACATAAGGGTGCCCTATGGTACTCATAAGTCAACGACAACACATCAGTGTGAGCGGAGTGTCAGGGGTGTTGCCTTGCTATGTGCGTGCGTATAATTGCGTACTTTTATAAAACAGATCTCTGAATACCTTCCAGAGTCTTTGGGCCTGATCCCGACCTACGCCGATGCGCTGTGCTTACTAAAGCACAGCGTATCGGTGTTTACTTACCCTGACACTCCCCCTGTGCGGGCGTATGGCCCCT
>WWET01000063.1:1179004-1206013 GCA_011038615.1 Limnodynastes dumerilii | reverse complement strand
GGAAAAAAAAGTTAATTAGTTATAAAAAAGAATAAAACAGTAAAGAGTGTAAATTTATTTTTATTTTTTTAAACATTGCACATAAATAAACCCCTTCCCCCTTCCGCCTACTAAAATAAATAAATAATATTGGCCCTACAGGGCATGCTGATGCTTGTAGTACTACAAGCACCAGCATGCCCATGGATGACAGGGCATGCTGGTGCTTGGAGAACCACAAGCACAAGCATGCCCTGCCAGCCAGGGCCCGCTGCGCCATGTCATTGCACCCATAGTAAAAATAATAAATGTTAGGGCCGGCCATTCTAATGTAAAAAAAAAAAAAAAATTACAGTAAAAAAATACTTACCTGCTCTGCTGGGGTCCAGGAGGTGTATTGGCAAAACAAAAAACCCTTTTGGACTGTCACAACTACTGTCCACGTACTGCTAGCAGAACATCCCGGCACTAATGACAGTTCTACTGCCATTGGGGCATATTTATACCCTTGGCCAGCGTGGGAAATCACTAGTTATAAGATTGTAGCCCCTTTTTTTAACCACAATCAAAGCAGTCCATTTGCTTTGTGGTAAAATGAACCTATCAATTAATGAATCAAATTAAATAACTGGCATTTATAAGATGATAATTGTCTTATTTTTTAAATTTATAGCAACAAAACAGAACAAAAGCATATAAATTAAATAGGATTTTAATGAAAAATACAAGAAAAAACACATAACATTTTCAATATGTAAATTGTTATAAATAATGATATAGAAATAAATCATTTTCAGGTAACTTAGTGCCATAGATCTTGTACATTGATGTGTGAGTGGTTATTCCAGGAGGATCAGGTAACTCATGACAGCCAGTCATTTTCTGTCCTCTGTTATTAATGCACATTAGAGGTTAATTACCCCTGTAGACATAGGACTGGCAGTGATTCCTAGTCATTGGACCGGATTTAGAATGAATAATAACAGTCTATATACGCGTATATTTTACAAGCGCAATTCAAATGCACATGGCAGATGTTACACATCGTAACGCTGAACGCATATAAAGGGTTTCCGTGTGTTCAGAGATCTGTACGTTATGGTGTGACCCCTCTGTACATTCAAATGTATGTCATGTCGGTGGGAGAAGGCATTTAAATTGGACATTATGGCCTGGGTTAGGCACTTCCTTATGACAAAGCATTCCATATGCATACATACATACATGACGTATGGAAGTATCTAATATGCGCACACACGAGGGGAGCGTCATGGGAGGGCATTAGCCTCTTGCATACTGACTTTAGGAACTCTGGATTAGGCAAATTGGGCAAAGACCGCATATACGCAATCTACGTATCGAAACGATACGCAGATTACGTACAATAGCTACTACGCATGCGCAGTAGCTACTGTTTATTGAACTATGTCCGTCTATGGAAGACGGACGTAGTTCTCCCATTATGCCTAAAAATGAAAAAAAAACCTTCCAAATCAAACATTCCACTTACTGAATCTCTCCCTTAAAGTCAGTGTCTGATTGATCTGGGCTGAGCTTCACATTTTCTCCAGTTACAGTAATGTCTCTCACTGACACTTCCAGGTGTTGTCTAAGAAACTGGCTCTACTAAGCTCCATCTACATCTCCAGTAAACGTCAATCCCAACTTTGCTAAATTGATCTTAAACCAGCTTTAAAAACATCTTCCCTGCTCTGATCCATAATGGCCAAGCAGAGAGAGAAGGTCAAAACAACACTACGAAAATGATAGACCTAGCCCATTATATCACTGAATACTCCAGCATGCTGCTATTATTGAAAGCTGTGAAAGCCTTTGACACAATGGACAGGGATTTTATAGCTGACCCACCTCCTGCGATGGTTACAGATTAGTCCCTGTATTAGAAACACTAATGCAAGTCCCTTTAGGGACTATGTAGGTCTAAAATACAGTGAGCTGTACATCATTCTATAAGAAGCTTTCTTTGTTGTGTTCACTTATAATGGCCTTCACAGGGATATTCTGAAATCACCATGAGAAACACCTCTCCTGTGCATAAATACCTTCCTGAACTAGGGTCAGGCAGGTGCATACTTATGTAGTGTTAATTCAAAATCACAAGATACTTGTTGTGTGTATGGGCCTAATCCAGAATAACACCTGCCGTCGCTAGGACGGCGGGCGTAAGCGTTAAGATCGGCTTTTCAGCCAATCTGCGCATGCGCCGGACAGATGTTGCCCGGCGTTGCTACGGCAACGGCCGATCCTGGATCGGGCGTCCGTAGCAGCGCCGTAGCGACGCTGGAGGGGACGTCCCCCAGCGTCCCTACGTTTAGGTTAGTGTAGGTGGGCGGGGGGAGGTAGTTAAATGAGGGTGCGAGCGTATGGCCCCTTCCTTACGCCGGCTGAAGTTAGGGTAGCCTTTAGCCGGTGTAAGGAAGGGGCCATATGCCCGCACAGGGGGAGTGTCAAGGTAAGTGAACGCCGATACGCTGTGCTTTAGTAAGCACAGCGCATCTGCGTATGTCTGGATCAGGCCCTATGTCCCAAACCTCTGTTGGAATCACTGTACCACCCTTTGAACATGAGGTGCCATATATCTATATGCATTCAACTCATCATTGCACACATATTTACATGCTAATTTTCTACACATGCGTAGTGCTAATAAAATGTTTGCCTTCGCCAAAAACCGCAGAGTGCATTCAGCATTGACGCCAATATATGGATATTTTTGCCCGTATTTAGACCTCTGTGTGCTTTACGTATGCACCGAGGTCTGGAACTACGCACAGAAGAGGGGAGTGATCTCCCCAGTCACTTCCCTCTGATGTGCGTAGTTATTGACACTTTCCTGTCTATAGACCAACCATACATTTCTGGTCGGATCTGTGTGCATACACATACTGCATGGGGTATGCAGCTGTTCTGCATGCGCAATGATATCTGATGCGTAACATCTGGTGCGAGCATGCGTAAATATTACTTGCAAGGGGTCTGGATATAGCCTTTGGGGCTGATTCAGAGTTGCACTTCCACCTTTGTTTTAGGTGCAAATGTACAGCTCGGCTAAACCATTTTTCAAAGTTAGGGGTGTCAATTATTTAAAAAATGTTTGCAAGCAGGGAAAATACATAACTTTTACACATAGAACTCAAATACTGCATAGCTTTATGTTTATTCATAAAATAGGGTTGAGCAAAGAAACTTTACCTCCTAATTTTAATTCTGGTTTTACAATTTAAATCTGCCTCACCTTCAATTCAACATGGTATTGCTCATGTGTATACTTGCACCTAAAAGAAGGTGTAAGTGTAACTCTGAATCAGCCCCGTTATCTGTAATCTGAGAAAACTGTCAATTGGTCTTCATTCTGATGAAATAATCACTCGTATTTAGGTCATTACTGCTCTTCTAGGTCAAATCTAGAGTCTCTTGGGACTACAAGCTCTAAATATATGTTGTCAGCTAACCTAATTTATATCCGCGTATTGCGTTGTACCATTCAGGTGCATTTAATCAGCGCTGATTTACAGATTCCCACAATCTGCAGCTTAGGTACAGTCCGAGCACCAATCCTGGGAATATCTTCTTGTTTGTTTAGGCTGTAAGATGGACAGGAGACGGTTGCAATGTCTGCACTCTATATGCACTTCTCTAGGTGAAACCAGTTTGCTTAAGAATGCAGAATTTTATTTCAGCGTTTGCCCTCAGCGAATTGTATTGTACATAGCAAGGGTGTGTGCACCTGCATGCCAACATGCAAGCTATATTAAATTGAGAAACGTCCTTTCAAACATACAAATACATGGACATTCTAGCTAGAGGGAAATACTCAGAGGGCAGACACCATTAAAGATCTCACCAAAATATAGATATACCTTAGATACCATCACAAATAAATAATCTCTCTCTATTAAAGAAATAGTGGTTCAGATTGTCAGCTCTGCAATTGAAGCGGATGCCTAGAGATCGCAGGTGTGGGCTATTCCTGCATCCATTTGATCGCTCTGCTATCAACCCTACTCACAAGATTGATCTCAGATAGCCAACTATCAATTTTACCTTTGCTGTTGGAGCATGCTGGGAATTGTAGTTTCACACCATCTGGAATGCTGCTTATGACTGAGGTCCCACTGTCAGGATACATGCAAATATCAGGGGTATCAATTAATATCAAACTACAGAGTGATCTCTATTTGGCCAGGGTCTGTTTATTTGATTGAAATACCTTGAATGTAGTGGGGCAGAACAAGGTGGTCAGGTTAGGGCCCTGTTGTAAATAGATAAGTTTATTAGGGGGGTCATAAAAGCTAGATCTCTGAAGAAGAGTCTCTCCAGACCCCAGACCTGTCACTTGTCACAAAGGAGCAGGTTTTGGTCTTTAAAAAGTGTGTATGATACATACACGATGTTCACTTCATGGGACTTCCAAACGGAAGAGGTGACCCTGATTTCTGTTCTGTCCCGACCCGGAAGCTTCTGGTGTGTAAGTCTTTCTGTGTTTTCCCCTTTCATTTTATAAGAAACTGTTGTGCATGTTGTATGTCTATTTTGTTATTCTCTGTAACTAAGCATTGTGATTATCATATTAAATATCAATTAATAAGTTCATGTCTCTGTGATCTTACGAATTCACGTGTCAGACCAGCTCGGTTATTAAACGCTACTGAAGGGTAACAGAAGAGGTCATTTGATAATAATGATAATTCTTATAAAGCATAACTGTGTTTGATTTGGGTATGATTTGGGTAAAGGAGAACCGAAGGCCTCCTGTGAATAGCCTTGGTGGTGGCAGTTCATTGGTAATAAGTCATATTTGGGGTGGGAGAAGGGGCATTAGTCATTGTAGAACAGACCAGGTGGCTGTTGTGATTAACCCCTTGAGCCCCAGATAAGTCACGAAAGCCTCAGGTGAGGTCAGGGTCGTGACACCCACCTTAAATATTATGACTTGTGCAAAGAAAAATGGTGGTGATGCAGTCTAGACAGGAATACCCAATGGTTCAACTACCCTAGTTGCCAGGGCCGGTGCTAGCATGTGTGGCGCCCCCTTGCAAAAAATAAATTTGCGCCCTCCCCTTTTATAAATTTCTTCTATTAATACAAATCATAAAATAATTCTTCATCATATTGTGCCCTTTCATGCTCACACTGTGCCCCCTTTTATAATCACCCTCCTTGTACTCCCTTTTATCATCAACACCCTGCTTGTGCCCCCTTTGATGAACGTTACATGACCCTGCTTGTGCCATTACTTACCTTCTTTCTTCTCTTATTTTTCTTTCTTCTCTTTTCGATCTTCTGCCTTCATGTTGTCCTGCAGGCTGCAGCGCTTGTTCTGTCCTGGCTCCTCTCTGCACGCTCCTCACTAATTGCGTCCGACGTGATGACGTCACGCCCGACATTTAGTGAGAAGGGAGCAGGAAGGAGCCAGGACAGAAGGAGGAGGATGCTGGGCCTGGCGCCGGCATGTTAACTAAATCTTTTTGTATTTTTTTTTGTCTGGCGGCGGAACCAGCGGGAGATTGTGGCGGAGGGAAGCGCCTCTCTGGCTTGGCGCCCCCCCCTGCCACGCTTACGGGTTCTCCTGGCCCTGGTAGTTGCAGCTGCAGGGTCCCTGGAGGAGAGAGCAGCCTCTGGTACCCTGCACCCACTCTGAGTCTTTAGTGCTGACTATGCTGCCAGCAGTTGCGCATGTGCAAATGCATGAGCTACAGGGCACAAGTCGACCCCACCCATATGAGCCTGAAACAGTGGAATTCCCTTCCCGAGCATTCCTACACTGTACATTCTAATAAAAAGTCCCACCCTCTCATTATAACAATATCACTTAAGACTGCATAGGGTAGAATGCATTGAGATGGGGCAGCATGGATGTGTGTATACAATGTCTGATACAAACGCATGGAAATGAGAGGAAATGGGAACAATCCTAAGTCTCAGTCAATTTATACATTTTCTAAACTGAGCTGAAAATACTTCTGTTGTCAGTTTTCTGATCCTCGATACTATATTATAATAAGAAAACACCTATTGATAAAGGTCCGGATTCACAGTGACGTAGTTTTCGTCTTGCGTACGTTGTTTTAAGAATTGAGTTACTATACATGCATAGTAGCTTCTTTACGCTATCTACGTACCATTTCTGTACGTAGATAGTGTAAATAAGCTACTACGCATTGGTAGTAGCTCAATTCTTAAAACAACGTACGTAAGACGAAAACTACGTAACTGTGAATCCGGACCATTATTACTATATGATACGTAGTAAAGACAGGCCCCTCCCCCGCTGATTACAGGGCTGCATTGTCGTCTGTTTCTCCTAATCCTGAGCCTTTACCTGTTCCCATTGTTATAAATTTCATGTTAGGTCTCTCTGAGCATTATCACTGATGGTATGTAGTCCTCGCTCCTGCTGATCCTGCATTGGTAATGTAGAATACAAGTATTGTGAACACTTGCCAACTTAAACACAATAGACATCTTTTCTAATGTATAGATTCCAGTGTAATTATCCTGCTTTAGTGTCAGTTTATAACATTGTGTAATATAATACAAGAAAAAAAACAACCTCCCACGTCACAGAAACATACTAGACTTGTGCCACATTTCTAAAAAAAAAAAACAAATAACACCTTTTTAATAAACAGACATAGTAAGTGTAACAGTAATATAGTTAAGGGCACCAACAACATATGGGGGGGGACCAGATCTGATGTCGGATGCCTGCTGGATCCAACCTTCCGCACAGGCGAGGGGGGACCACTCCACTTGCTCATGCACTTCCGATCCCTGTAAAATTGAAATACACCCCTCTAGCACAAGTGCACGTACCCAACCGGTCACTGAGACACAAGCAGCAAGATGGTCCAGAGCCGTACTGAACCATAGAATGCAGGCATTTTACATCCTTGCGATCAGCCCCTTATACTGAAGTCTGGGTCCGGTCCAAAGCATGAAAATTCCTGACTATTACAGCAGCTGCATAAAACATAAGGACAAAAAATTGGGAACTTTCTTTTATTTGAATGCTGGATCATCAGGACAAGGCCCTCTATTCTGCCCAGTCAGACAATGAAATAGCTTCTGCTGATTCCAAATAATGCCGCTGCAGCATCTTGTTTTTCAGGCAGAGTGTGACTAACAGAAGTAGGGACTAAAGGGTCAATCTGAAACAAAAGCCATAGGCGTATAAAGATAGTACCGTGAGGGTGAGCTAAGTGCCCTCCATACTGGCACCATTTTAAGTGAAGATGGTGCAATAGTTTTAAGGTAGGATCCACAGATTGTGTCTCTGAGCCAGTGGCCTCCCCCTGAAAAGGCTGGATCCAGAGTTGGATTAACAGCGCACTCAGCGCTCCGAGGGCAGCGGCTTCACAAGTCTGCATCCAGTCTCGTGAAAAATATAGAACAAGAAATTGAGATTTCTTACTGTTTCACCAACTGAGAGAGAAGGTCTAAGATGTCAGCAGCGCTTCAGCCTTTGGCACAAGGAACACATTTTTTACAAATGCAAGACAACACCTAGAGCTCCAAATACTTAGTGTTATACGGATGTAACAGAAGCATGTGATTGTTACAGCAACCAAATAAGAAGGCTACTTGCACCAATTTCAATGTTATTTTGCTTTCATTGCAGGAAGCAATATTTCTATGCACTTGTCACTGCATGGTCTGTAAAGGAGAAAGATCAGATGTAAAGATAGTGATGGAGATAGCCGGAAGCGGATCATTGTATTGCTATCTCCTTAAATGTCTTGCATACAACTAAATCACACCAGTTTATAGAAATATAGGTTTTAATTATAACAAGATAGTAGATATACATGTTATATTTAAGTTCTAGCTCTCCTATGGATCTTTGTACTGCTATGTGCTATAGAAAATAAAAGATATTTACTTCCGAATCAAAGCACACCCATCACCTACACACAGTGCAGTAGTAGCAGTCATTTTGTGGCTATTGAAAATAGCAGAAGATTAATTCTCTAGATTTAACTTGCCTTAGTGAGATCATTGGTTCCCAATAACATTCATAGGCGATATAATTGGAGCCAGCATTATGGTTTGATGTGACTGCGGAACTGCGGAATGGTAAACCGGATTAGCAACATGGAATTGCGAGATAAAATCTGTGGGGGTGGGAAATCTCTTTCATATCTGGTGGAGCTACCCCAGTCTACGCCCATTCTGCACAACTGTGCGGCTTGTGGCCTCGACTATCCTTGGGGGAGACGTCCCTTATACCCCTGAATATTGGCTGCTTAATCTCTCCCCAGTCCCCTTCTTCACATTTAAAAAGTCATTAATCCAACACTTAAATAACGCCGCTAAAGCAGTGATCCCGACCCACCGGAAATCCTCATCCCCTCCAACGGCTAGAGAAAAGGTTTACCAGGATAGACAAGAGTCCCATATTTACAGCTACCTGGTACCCATGGCTACACTCTAAAGAAACTGCACTATATAAACAACTAGGGAATTGTCCCCCTTCTGGCGGGATTTAACCACTTAGGATTCCAGGCTACTTCAGCGACGATATCACCTTTTATTCCCCATCACCCCCCTTCCCTTTGTTTCCTATATTCCCCATCCCCCCCTTCCCTTTGTTTCCTACCCCCCCCCCCTGTATTGTCCCTATTTAGCTAATTCTTATAACGCTCAGATTGCTCGTTAACGTGTTATTTAGTATGTATATGGTTGTGTCATTACCCTGTAAAATTGTATTCTAAATGTTCAACTTTTTGATGTTGAAACAAAATTGACATTAAAAAAATGACACAAAAATCTGTGATGTTCAGCTACTATAATAGAAGGAAACAGACGCACTTTGGGCCTATTCCCGTCACTGCAGTCAACTGAATCTGGCCCTAAGTGAAACACATTCAAATCCTTACGTCAAACAAAAGGAAAGAGTAAATGAACGAAAACACATTTGTTAAAAAACAACTTTTTTTTTTTTTAATTAACAAATGTTTACAACGGGGTCTGAATAAAAACGTGACACCTTCTATCGCCAGTAACACTTCATTACACACTCACACACTTAGTCAGCATTACTAGGTCAGGTCTTGCCCACAACCATAGTACTCAGAATGTAGCAAGTACCACGGGAAAAACAAAAAGTTATGACGGTTTTACAAAACAAGTTCATTCGGTTTTGAGGCTGCTGGCACATTCTCAAACGCCTCACAATGTCCCCAAATTTGCTGCAAGGTTTTGTGTTCTTATCAGCTTTGTTAGTTACTGTACAGAGGAGAGACAATGAGGACACTAGCCTATATGGATCTCCCCCTCTACAGATCCCCCAAAGCAGGATCTTATCTGGCTCATAGTAACTTAGGAGGGTGGACCAAGGACCAAGGACACAGGAGACTATGTCCTCTACAAGCTGGGACTCTGTCTTAGTCAACCATTGAGGGGCGATTTGTTATTTTTGTGTTATTCTGACTCCCGGAGAGGTGCTCCTAAACACGGCTAGAAAGAAGTGAAAAACGGATAGAATTCTTTTGGTTTTCCTTCACTAGCGATGTACACAAATTATGAAGACTTATGTTAAAGCATGCATCACACTTCGATCATCCTAACAATGACCCATATAAGCTCAGGAAGCCAGAAAAAAAAAACCATGTTTGACACTACAAAGGGCCTTTCCCTTCTTCCTCATCGCTGCTGCCCATACTGCTGTCTGTGGATGCCGCTTCATCCTCGGCTAGTCCAGTGTCAGCGCTTCCTGGCTGCTGGCCATTGTTGTCCGTGCTCTGGGCCGGCTCTGTGTGAATGTCCAGTTTGTTATCAGACTGTCCGTTATTTGCAGGGAGTGCTGGTTTATCACCGCTCCCATCTGCTTCCTTCTTCTCCTTGTCCGTCTGCAGAAAGTTTTCCCAGCCCTTCAAACGTTCTTCTCTTTCTCGAGAAGTTTCTTCAATCTGTTACAAGAACAATGTATTAGGACTACTAACAAAATGATATAAAGCACATGTATAAGAAACACAGATTAGGAACAATCATTAAGGTTAGAGGAAAATACATTGCTGCTCATATTTCTGAATAGAACCATACAACTAGCATCTTGAATGACCACTTTTGTCTTTCAAGCCAGATTGCCCACAATTTGCTGTCCATGTGTGGTCCACATCTGTTCAACTGCTTGAACTGTTCAGGTGTGAGAAGACTACAAGGTGGCCAGTGTTTTGTGACTGTCAAACTGCCTTTGAACATATACATTATGGCTGACCTGGGGATGTAATTGCGCTCAGCTGCGGTTGTATCATCGCCAAAGTCTTTAAAATGCTAAAGATTTCAACCCCGGAACAGGTACCATGTGGAATAGTCTTATTTTGCCAAGCTACCTATTCTGGTTAAAGTTAGGTGTTGGGACAGGAAAGGTTAAGCTCCAGAGAGGAGAGGGTTAAGGTTAGGCAGAAGGACATGGATGATTGGGCTGTGAAGAAAAATAGTTAAGGTTAGGCAGTGGGATGACGATGGTTAAAGTTAGGTTGAGGGACAAGGATAGTTAGGAGAGGATTATGATTAAGCTGCAGAGAGGGATTGGTTAAGGTAAGGTTGCAGAAAGGGAATGATTACCTGCCCCCTTTGGAGTCTTCAAAGAGACAGCAGTCGCACGAGCAACACTCTTGTGTGAAACTGCTGAAAAATGGACTGCAGTCGCCACTGTAGTGTCAGCTAATCGAAGGGACAAACTACACAATATGACCTGAGCTCAACTTCCATTGAATTTGGAGTAGGTTGTAAATTCACTAGGTCCGCTTGGACACACCTTATTAGATGAAAATGTATCATGCACATTCGTTTTCAACGTGTTCACTACCAATATGCGATTGCATCAGCAATGAATATTCCCGACATGTACGCCACAAACAGGATGAAAAAGTCTACCCCGTACAACATGATATGTCCTCGCTCAGCTATGCAGAGTCTCGCGCTCGCTCACTTTAAAATGGAGCTTTAAAAAAAAGTATATTTAAAATAGGATAGAAACAAGTATAGTAACAAAAGCCTGGTGACAAACGCGTGTACACCAAAGTTCATTACTATCAATTATCACGGATTGGGACAGAGAGCAGAAAACAAATCTAGTTCTGTTGGCATTTCTAAATATAGACAGCACTATTATTGCCAAGGTCCTATAATACAGTCCACATTATTATTATTTCAATACCATAGACAGCCCTCATATATCTGACCTCACAGCCAAAATGAGCAATGTTTTGTGTCATGTGCAGTACATCTATTTCAGAATGACAAGGCAAAACGTAACCAGACAATAAACAATGTTGTGTTATGTGACAGCAGATTATTCATAATGTGGAAATGCTCAGCTACTATTTAAGGTTTATGCATTTTGGAATATATTTTATTTACATTTTAATGGATAAAAATGACAAAATAAATCCCTTCCCACTCATACATCATTTTATATAGACATACACATACATAAAGTGTGTATCAATCTAAAGTACCTCATGCATTCATTTGTATGTTAAATCCTACAGGAGTTCTTTAATCCAACAAGCAACCAATATTTTTGAGGGGGTCACACGGAGGCAGAGGTCATGCTACACTTGAGGGGGGCACACGGAGGCAGAGGTCATGCTACACTTGAGGGGGCCACACGGAGGCAGAGGTCATGCTACACTTGTGGAGGGCACACAGAGGTCATGCTACACTTGTGGAGGGCACACAGAGGTCATACTACATTTTTTGATGGAGTAAAACCATCACATTTTTAAGGAATATTTATATAGTATATGATTAGAGTATATGATTTTTAATAGCTTAATATAATCTTTAATAGTACCGGAGTATCAGCACATTTTTGCAAAAAACAAACATTGGCCTGTGTTAAGCACTTCCGTGCGTCTGAGTATTCTGCGCACGTAGGAAATATGAGGTGGGGTAATGGACAAAAAAGCCACAAACTCTGCACGTGAGAGGGGAGAGCAGAGCACTAGCCCCGAGTGTGGACTTTAGAAACCATGGGCTAGATCCAGACCTACGTCTGTGCAACAAACTAGCCAGCGTAAATACTCTGCACTCCCGCCAGCCGTCCGTAATCACACCGCCTTACGCCTGCTGACCCCCGCCTTACGCCTGCTGACCCCTACCCAAACAACGGCAGGACAAAACTACGCGATGGTCGTAACAGCGTAACCCGGCCCGCCCCCGAAACGTAATTGCGGGTGTTGTATGGCGGGCACGCCCCTTCGTCCGTTGTTACGCTGCTGTTACGGTCAAGACCAATGCACTCTGAGTTACGCTGCGTAACATCTGCCGTGCGCATGCACAGTAAGTACTAATGGGCGCTTTTACACTCACAAGCGTAAAATCACGGGTAGGCGTAGGTCTGGATCCTGTGTGTGTGTGGAAAGCGCACCCAAGTCTGGATCTGCTCCAATGTGGATAATTCCTGTAATGCTGAACACTTCTGTTCTGTGGCCCAGACCGTGCACCTTCTATCACCTGTTGGGTCTCCAGGCTGAAGATCATATTCTGCATTGTTCATTTTCTATACTTATAGAATCTAACTTTTTGCTTTAGTTTAGAGCATAGAGATCTCTGATCTAGTCATACGATCAGAAGGTTTACACATCTGGATCAGAATCATATGTCTCCATCGTTTTCTTCCATTCACTGGACAATCAGACCTCGAATAAGGCTAAGGAAGGTAGGTACCTGATAATCTGTCACCCCGTCCCATGCTTCCACAATCAGCTGGCGACCACCAAACCACCGTCCATTCAGTGCCAGGATACAGGCATCGCTTTCATCTGCCTCTTTAAAGGATACGGATGCCACTCCATCTGGGTGCCGCTAATACAGAGTCAAACAAAAATTAACAATCAGATTAAATTACATAAGCCATTCACTAACTAAATGCCCAATATATATATAAAAAAAAAAGAGGCAATTGTAATTAAGATGACTAAACTCATCAGTTATCAGACACTGTAAATTGTATTATTACTTGGGATCCAAAAAGAAGAAATTTTAGTTCTATAACATCAGATCATTCTTCCATAGTGGAGACGGCCTTATATTTATCACCTGCATATTTCCCTATCATGTCACTCCACCGGACGGCTTTTCCACCTATCTACTACCCTTTCAGAAATGTAATTCTACCACAAAATTCAGGCCTTTCAGGACTTAAAGTATTCTAGGTGTGGCATCAGCTATAACAGTCTGTTTCTGAAACTAATACTTCTCCCTTTGCAACCACTGTCAACATTGTTTGATTTGTTATTTGTCTACTAGAGTGTAAACTGAAATGGTGACGAATAGATCCCTTTCCTCCTCAGCGGTTGCCATACTAATGTCGTTATTCAGCCCCTGGATTGAAACCCAATCCGTTTTCCATTTATAGTATACTCGTCAACATCCCATTAATTGACCCTACAGCTTTGTTAAATGGTCAGCCCTCTCACTCACCAGGTGTGTCTACACTGCTGTGTGACTGCAGTAGCAAAAAGGCCTTTATTTCCCCTGAACCCAAGTAGAATGGCCACCAATAAAAGCACTTCGCTCTCTTAATTAACAGAAGCTAGAATTTTCATCACTTAGAACGTGTTGCTTTAAGTATTATCCTTTGAGAGCTTGTTAAGGAATCTGAATAAATTATATTTTTGTATGTAAAATAATTTCATATAGTTACCAAAGCATAAGAATACTGTAAAACTAACTCTGTTCTATTGTGGCACTACAGGCCACAGCAGGCAAGGCTGTCAGACCATGCTGGCGCTTGTGGTTCCCCACATGCCAGCAGGCCCTGGCAGCTACAGGTATGCCGGTGCCTGGTATACTACAAACACCAGCATGCCCAAGCATTTATGGACAGCCTGGCCTTGCTGCGACCTGTAGTGGCACAATAGAATAGGATAGTTTTACACTTTTATTAGGTTTAGTATCTTAAAGGGCTTTTTTTTTTTCATATATGGTTTAAAAACCACTATACTTTGTCAGCAGTTTTAAAGTGAGTCATTAAAAAGCCCTTTAGTAGAAGGTTGGGCCACAAAACTACAAAGAGTTTTTTTTTTCCTCAATTTACCCCACTGTGTTTCACTACTTCATTCATACTTGTGTCTTGTACAACATTTTCTGTCCTTTTATTTAAATAAAAACAACAGAAATCAACAGGAAACTTATTGGACTAACTAATAAAAAATAAATTCTCAATCTAATCCGCCTACGCATATTCCTTTAATACGCCTTATTTGGTAAAAACTTTCTTTTTAGGTTATTTCTCCAAAACATGATCTGCAGTTGTTGCTGGACCGGTGGTAATCCCTGAAGCGAATGCTGTCTTTTAGAGATAGAGACAGCCAAAAACTGATTTTCAGCTGTCTATTTAAAAAAGGCAGCCTTTCCCGATTTTTTCTTTTATTTTTTAGAATGGGTGAGTGTGCCGATCAGCATACTTAACCATTCATTTTTGTAAGCTGCCTCTGAACCATTGCACCCACCACAGACCCCACCAGAGAGGTGAGTAACCTCTCCGGGGACTTTTAGGGTTAGGCTTGGGGAAGGAAGGGTTAGGGTCATGGAAGGGGAGTCTTATGGTTAGTCTGCAGGGAAGGGAGGGTTAGGGTCAGGCTACGGTGAAGGGTGGGTCAGGGTCAGGCTGCGGGGAAAGGAGGGTCAGGCTGCCGGGAAGGGTCAGGCTGCAGAGAAGGGAGGGTTAGGATCAGGCTATGGGGAAGGAAGGGTTAGGGTCAGGCTGCAGGGAAGGGAGGGTTAGGGACATGGAAGGGGAGTCTTAAGTTTAGTCTGCAGGGAAGGGAGGGTCAGGGTCAGGCTGCAGGGAAGGGAGGGTCAGGCTGCAGGGAAAGGAGGGTTAGGATCAGGCTATGGGGAAGAGAGGGTTAGGGCAAGGAGTAGGGTAGGGTTTGGAATGAAATTATACTCACCTTTTGGCCCAGAGTCTTTGTTCGGCAGATGATCTTTTGCTTTGCCTCTTTGTAGCAAAAGCAATCGATCCCCAGCCATTTCAGAACTGGCTGGGAGAGAATGGCCCTTTCGGAAAAAGGTCTGTTCTCAGTTGCGACCCACACCCTTGCTGGACATGGCAGCTTTCATACCCTGCCCTGGTTACAAGGTATACATTTCTGAACGTTGTAAATCAGAGGTTACCTACATCAAATATGAGGACTTTCTTCACTTGCCCAAACTTTTCACACTCTGACCGAAGATCTTCTCGAATTTCATTCAGTACAAGAGGATCTTCCTGAAAAAGTAAAGCACAGAGACATAAATCTAAGGTGCAGTTTTATCTAAACTTACACAGAAAAACAAGTCTCTTAAGCAGACCTAAAATGTCCAATATGCTGTAACACTGGACAAGTCTGTCTCATGCATTGGATGTTGATCCTTGGTCTGCTGTAGGATTCTGGTCTGGAGTTGGATCTAAGCAGGATTGAACAAGTATGTATGTACCCAAGCTTTACTCCTGCAGCATCAAGCTCACTCACATTGGGCTTGACCCGAAGTTAATAAAGTCACCTGACTCCGCAATGTGCTTGAGGAAGTCAGGTGATTTTCTAGCAGCATGCGCCAGATTTTCCCCAACGGAACTCCTATTGTACTGAACTCAGCGCAGGGGAGTTCCGGATTATGTTAAGTGGACGGCGGAAGCAAGATCTGCATTCAGAGATTTTAAGGCAGGGTTCTGGACAAAGAAGTGGGAACATGAGAGGGGACTTACTGTCCCTGTGCATACAGAAAATGCAGGACAGGATCAGGTCCATTGTGAGCAATTATTTAATTCTTAAGAGGTTTTAATATATCGCCATCATATTACATAGAGTGTTACAACTACCTGTAAAAAGGGCACTGCTTATAAGCCATAGAATATCAAGGAGAAAATTGGCTTTATATTGTAAAGCTCCGCACAATCTGATGTAGCTATATAAAAACCTGTTACTAAAATAAATAGTGTCTATATCTTATATACACACACAAATACATTTACTTCTTGATTATGCATCCAGACTTGTAAATATGAATAAAAAAACACACTTTGGGTAAAGAAGTTAAAGTAAACAATATTGTGAAGTATTTTGTAGACAAATGCTATTTACAATACTGTATTCACTCACATTTATAAACAGTGTATTTACAAATAAAACACAGAAACAACAGACTCAACAAGTGACAGGGATATTGACACAACACATATTTCCATTATCCAAAGGCAACTAAGTAACAAGCAACTGATGACAGAGCGTAATATAAAACTAGCAACAGTCACAGAGCAGAATATCTGTAAAGCTGTATATAATTTGATCATCTCCTGTTTATAACTGACCACCCCGAAACAGCCAACGGTAGCTAGAGACTGATTACTAGAATCTGAAGACATTGCCCTACCCACATTCCACACAGTCGTAAAAATATACAGCTATCTGGTCTGACTGGTACTTGTATATCCAGAAATTCTATGTATCTGTAATTGTAGCACTGCTTTTTAATGAAAGGAATAACTAGCACCTCAGTCACTGCAAATTACCCCAACATAGAGAACTCTGCAATACATAGCCCGGTGCTTTGTACGTGTTAGATAATACTACATTTACAGTGTTCTCAGTAACTGTGTTATAAAACAGAGTTTGGAGTTGGGGGAATTATTCACAGGTGAGGATCACGGACCAGCGCACAAGGTGATGTAAAGATGAAACTTCAAACAGACCTAGTGCTGTGTCCAAAATTTTAGATCCCAATTTAAATGAAAAACACTATAATAAATGTATAAAATGATCTGTATCGACCACAAATGGGGTCATCCATAAGAATGCTTGTTAATGTGTCGCCTATAAAAGGCAATCACACACTTAATTTAACACCTCTGCAGAATATTCCAGGATAGCTCATGGATTGCTGGTGTCAGCTGCAGTGTCATCCTGAAATTAAATGCTTCTGACACATATAACTCTCAAGTGTCAAGAGCGGGCAGTAATCAGTGCACGTGACAAGCACGTTATTCCCCTAACGGAGGGGGTTTCTGGTGTCATTCCAACCCAGGGGTGATTTACACAGAAAACGCCATGGTTCGGGTTTATTAGTAGCTAGTTCAATACAAGTGTGCAAACACTGCGAGGAAATAAACAGGGGAGGATCAGCATATAATATTACATTTTGGTCGTATAGAAGTGTGTTGTAATGTCAGGGATTTTGTTAAGTTGCGTTGTTAATAGTTGATATAGAGCATAAATTCACCCTCTACAGGCAGCAAGAAAACTGGTAAATGGGATCAATTTCTTAAGTCCTAGTCACATAACAAAGCATGTAGCAAAATTATATATAATATATATATAATATATATAGATAGATAGGATAGATAGATAGGATAGATAGATAGGATAGATAGATAGGATAGATAGATAGGATAGATAGATAGGATAGATAGATAGGATAGATAGATAGGATAGATAGATAGGATAGATAGAGAAATAAAAAAGCCTTTTCCTTAAAATATCATCACAATACTCCAAGTGCTATGTATTAATTAGATTGTGTCTATTTGGTTTTAAGGAAATCATTGGGCTACAGAGGACAGTATTTGTGAATACATCTAAACAAGAAGCAGTTTTGTTATATTTTTTAAATAGTAGGTAAATAGTGTACAATAAATAAACAGCACCATCACATTAGACCCATTAGAGAATGCACTGGTCCCACTTAAACGAATATTAGTTCATAGCAATAACCTTCTGCTTTCACTGTAAGATACAACGTTTGGAGAATCCGGCTCCCCATTATTTCCAAACCTTTGTGTCATCTCATAGCGATATATTAGCCTTCTCCTCTCCATGAAGTCAGACATGGTGGACAGAAGATGCAGCATTTTACACTCTCCTTATTTGAAAAACTAGACTGGGTGGAATCCACATAAAAACAAGACCCAAGTCATGAAAATGGTGAATAGAGAGAATACTTTTGATTTTTGCCTTGTTATGAAAGGAAATTTGTCTTCCCACGTTGTACGTTATTGCAGACTGCAAATATTAATGCTGAGAAGTGGGTTGCCTGCTAAACAAATGCAACAGTGACACCAGCAGGGTACAAAAGGTAATGCACCAGAAAAACCTTTTTATACTTTCGTATAATATACACACACAGAGTGTATGAATAGGGCATATACATATGCTATCATACAGGATTCTAAAAAAAAATTCATATAATCCATCATTCAAGCTACTTCAGAATAAAGAGCAGATAATTACATTTGTGGTTCATATATTCCTAAATATTTTCATAGCTTGACAGGGAGTTAAATATACATTAGAATGAGACTATTAGGAGGTAAACGGAGACATCTGATATGCATAGTTCACTGTGTGGACAGTGTAAGCTGCATGGGACGTGGAGCAATGCTTCCATATACCATGAAGAAATGCTGGTGTAGATGGCCCTGAGCAGTGTTTCCATGTATTATGCAAATTATTCAAATTGTGTTCTGCTGCCAGAGACTATTACTGTCTACTGTGCAAAATAAATACATCTCCCTTAACAAGTCAAGTTTACCACAGGTACTGTCATGCTGAGGTACTCATGTAGCTTTCACCTGTGTAGCTGTGAGAAAGGGTAACTCTTGGACAAAGCAAATTATACACAATCTTACCTCAAAATCTGTGGGATGGAACATGTTTTTGATAATTATAACCCTCTCAAAGCGCTTTCTGACTTCGGCTTTCTTCTCTGGCCTCCAGTCCAGTTGCCTAGTTGGAAAGTAGACATACTGGTACGTGGACAAACTTAACACTGCAGAATTGTAAATTAGACACAAATACAAGTTGATGGGAAAAAAAAAAGTGTAGCCAGAGTGTAGATCAGAACACGGGGTACTGTTATCCCATCCAGCAGACTGGATGCAACAACAGTACATCTAGGTTTGGCTTTGAACCTGTGTATATAAAGTCTGGGGCTGCACCGTCTTTGTGTCGTCTTTATTTTATGTGATCATTTCAATTTGCCATACAATATAGAAAGCAAGAATTTCAGCATCACTCAGACACCAGATATTAACACCACAGCTACATGCATGCACTAGATCCTTCCACCAGTAAGATGCTACATACTTTTGCTGGAGGGAGAGTTTCTTCCTGTAGTCCTTGCTTTTCTTCTTCTTCTTTGTGGCGTCATACTGTCCCTTGAGCTGGAACCTTGCACTTTCAACATGTAGTTTGTATCCTCTGATCTCATATTCATCAAGCAGTTTCAGAGCTAAATCAACAGATTCTCTCTGCATGAAAAACATATCATTAGAGAATCTGCAAAGCGACTGTACCTAATCCCAGAAGAGCCCATCATTTATAGTCCACATATATATAGTATGCCTTAATGCATACACAGGCACTACATGCTGTCTTGGAACATACTATGGGTATTTGGCTGGATTCACACCTAATCATATCTGTATTAAAGGAGCTACTGTGCATGCATACAATGCATTGCATTTACCCAATCTATGTACCAATAGGTAAGTAGATTGCCTCCAGGCGGTCTTTAAAGAATGCACGGAGTATTTTAGGTAAAAAGGGGCAGCGTTATGCCGCCTCGGGGGAGGGTCTGGGTAAAAGTGGGAGGGGGGAGGTATTTAGATTAGCCGGGAAGCGGCAATGCCCGTGCAGATATTGCCCTGATAGTTAAGGTAACCCTATGCTACTTGTAAGTGCCATAAAGTACCTAAAAAGGGGGGGTGGTTTGGGGTCAGGACGGGTGAGTTCGGTGCGGATCTGTAAATCCGGTCCATTGTTAGAATTTATGGGAGGGCCCATTAAGGTCACATGTGTATAATTAATGTATTTGATTCCAAAACACATTCATATCATATTTATGTATATTGCTCCACTTGTAGGTCTAAGCTGCAGCCTAAAGCATCAGTAATGAAGTCTGTGCCACGTAATTTAGGATTTACATCGCAGGCCTCCTAAAGCTAGTTACAAACTCCATAACGCAGACACAGGCTATCACGCAGCATATGACAATATTCAGGTGAACAAGTGCCGAAAATGCCGATGAACCATCCAGTTAAGCAAAGGCCTGCAACATTTGCCAGAGTGCAGGATGAACTGGTGTATAACCAGCCTAATTACAGGACAGACCCTGAAGTAAAGCCCACATACATAAAAAGAGCAGCAGACATAGGAGAACGGACCTTGAGATAACAGCACAGGCCATCTCCCTTCAGGTTTCCTGCGCCGTCTTTATACAGCTTTATTTTAAATTCATCGCTTACTGGATCTCGCATGATAATGCCACATCTAGACATAATTTGAACAAACTCATCATTTGTGACATCAGGTGGAAGTCCTGGAACATATAGAAAGAAACAAAAGGATTTAGATTTAAAAACATTGGGCTGGATCCAGACTTAAGTGCTTGAAATAAGTTACTACTGGGCTAAACCATGTTGATTGCAGGGGGAGTCAAGTTAATGGTATTCTTTGCATGCAGGGATATATCTTTGAATTGCTTACAGCACACAGATACTGACCAGCTTTACTATCACACTGTTATTTAGACTTGGGATAGGAAGCATCACCTCTCAACTCTAATACTTTTTGCAACAGATGAAATATGACTCCCCTGCAATCAACATGGTTTAGCCCAAGAGTAACTCATTTCATGCACTTAAGTCTGGATCCAGCCCATACTTTGTAGTAGTACTAAATGATTTAGGAAGAATGCATATTATTAGGACTAACCTGTAACATACACATTAGTGTTTCTCTGATCTTCCACATTGAACCAGCCTGCAATGAAACCAACATCAAGACAATTAAATATTAAATGATTTGTGTGCTCTCACTTTTGCAGATGACACATATAGCTCATCCTGCAGGTTCAAAAACTGGTTACCAACAACTACAAGAGCTTGAGCTGCACAAGTTAATATAAATACAACATCTCGATTTGAGCTACCAAATAAGTCCAAAACATAGTTTGATCCAAAAGTGTCCAGAGGGACTAGAAAGAAGAACTTTTATATGGTGCACAGCAAGATTATCCAACTACTCCATCAATAAATAACTACCACAATGATTAAAAAGATTCAATACATGTTATCATCAACTCCAGATAAAAATCTCATAAAGACAAAAACCACCCAGCAAAAATATGCAGATCATCATCTGCCATTAAGTGCAATTATACAGATAAAATATCTTCCATCATATGCAATACATAAATAGTAGTCATATTTGTAACCATGAGCAACAAAGTAACTATAACATACGTAGATAGAATAGGTAATAACAGGGAGCATAATCTAAGTATCCATGGTTTATGGGAATAGAATAGCATAGGGTGAGATACATGACCAGGAGCGGGTGAAGCACAGCTGTGAGGCTGCTAGCATTTCCTCATAGGGAAAGCAGTCGGACTTAGATTATGCTCCCTGTTATCATTACCTATTCTATGTACGTTATAGTTACTTGGTTGCTCATGTTTACAAATATATGACTACTATTTATGTATTGTATATGATGGAGATATTTTATCTGTATAATTGCTCTTAATGGGATATAATAATCTGCATATTTTCGCTGGGTTGTTCCGTATGATGCAAATTCAGAACAAATGGGCTGTGCTTCCCCACTGCTCAACAAGGTGGGCAGAGGGAAGCATTCAAATCTTACAGTATGGGAGGGATTTAGTATGTATGAGCGAATCAGCGGTCGCACACACGAGAGGGGGCGTGACGGGGAGTTCATTCCCCTCTCTCGGACGGATCCACAGTAGTATCCAGAATCTGGTGGCAGTGGGGTAGTGGAAAGCGGAGCCCAGTCTTTTAAAAGTAAAATTTCATAGTTGGCACCTAGAAGAAATGTTTAGCTGAGATGAAACTCACAAAGTGAGGTCATCCACAAACTACATCCCCCATAAATACATGAACATAACAGACCATCCAGGAATTGGTATGGTGTACTGTAACATGGTTTACAGTCAGTATGCATTGAGTGTGGTGTTTTCCTAAGAGCAGGAGATCAGTACCTAGGGAAGTGGCTACACAGAAAGTGAAGGCAGATAAGAGCCACGTGGCACATCTAGTCTGACTCTAGACACTATTTTAATATTAATTTAGTTTAAGATTTAGGATATCCTTATATTTATCCCAAGCATGTTTACACTGTTCTACTGTATTGGCCTCAACCACCTCAGATAGGAGACTATTCCACTTATCTATCACCCTTTCAGTGAAGTCATTTTTCCGCTCATTTCCTCAGAATCTACCACCCTCCAGTTTATATCCATGCCCTCGTGTTCCATTACACCTCTTACATTGCAAAATGCCCCCTCCTCTATATGGTTACACCCCTTGACATATTTGATAGCTGCTATCATATCCCTTCTCTGCTACAAGCTATACAAGTTTAGCTCCTCTAGTCTTACATGCCATACACCATTTTAGTTGCTCTTCTTTGCAATGTATGTCCTTCTAAAGTGACATTACGACTTCTCTCTTTCTGCTACTGATTCCTCTTTCTCAATGCTTTACTACATTTTCTGGGCTCCCTTTAAGTCACATGAAATTCTGAATTCAAGATCACTTTCCTCCTCGGTAGTTTCTAATGAAGTTCCATTAATGATATACTGAGCTTTTGTGTTTCTGCACCCCAAGTGCATGAGTTTGCATTTTTGTGCCATTAAACTGTAGTTGCTACACTCTTGATTATTCCTTGAGACTACCTAGATGCAAGTTGTTTTTATAGAAATAAGCTGTAAAGCAATCTTAATTAGATAAATGATCATTTTTCCTAAGGACTCATTTATGTATTTATTAGTAACTGTGGACAAGCATAACCAGCAAATGAAGAATGGCTGACTTGTGTTTATCCATAGGAAGCTGAAAAGACATCTTAATTACAATAATACAATTGAAGGAGTTTTCCAGTAGGACTGAATGTATAGTCAGCGTATTCAAGACAGAAAATGGTGTTTGGAGGGAGAAGTTGGTGTGTCAGGAAAAGGCTGGCATATAAGAAACTTGTCATTTCATTGGTCATTTGCTGGTCAATATTAAATAAGTTGTGGAAGTGCCCTCATCTCTACAATGTTGCTTATTGTTTACAGAGCGGTTTTTTGAAATATTGATTCAGAAAAGTTCAGTTTTCTTAAACAAGTTTTCATAAAACGAGCCAGCAATAGGCATCAGATACCGTGCTGTATTCTTACCCGGGTCTGCCTTCCTTTTCTCCCCCTTTGCTTTTGGCTCTGCTTTAGCTTCTGCTTGCTGGGACTGAGATTTGGAGTCTTCTTTTGGTTTATCAGCATTTTTAGTTTCCTTGGGGGCTGCCTGAGGTGCTTCAGAAGGGGCCGAACCATCTTTATTATCTTGATCAAACCCATAGTTTGCATGATACAATGCCAGGAAATCTTCAGTTATCTAGAAAAAAAGACAAAATACATCTTATGATCTAAACCCAGCTTAAGCAGTTTCCAAAGTGTGTGCCGGTCACTTACAGGGAGTCTAGGCCAGTCAGAACACGCGAGCTACAGAGAGAGGCTGTGCTATGCTGTCAGCTGATTAGAACATAGGGCCGGATCCAGACCAAAATCATTACGGCTGTTCTCAGAGCAGGGAGTGCAGGCCCCCTTCACTCCCTGATGCTGGTAGGAAATCTGGACACTTACTTACAGCCGCATACCTGATCATAACAGGGCTTCCCCTGGCCCCTCATTAGCATGTCTATCTCCACCTTCACGGCTGAGATACAACATGTGTAAAGGGAGGGGGAAGCCCCCTTTTCGTAAGAGCAGGTGTAAGTAACGTTCGTTACCTATGCCGGCCCTTATGGCATCGTAAGAAGGTTGTGTGCATGCGCACAACCTTCAAAACAAGAGAGCAATTCCCTCATTGGCCGTTACCCAGGATCGGCCCCATAGTATTTGCAGGGAACGTGGCTGTGCTATGCTGTCAGATGGCCAGCATACAATGATTGCAGAATGTACTACGTTATAATCTTGTAAGAACACAATAGGAGAGGGAGAGGGAGAGAGAGAGAGAAGAGGGAGAGAGGGAGAGAAAGAGAGACGGTGCTATGCTGTCAGCATATCACAGCTTCTCTTCCTGCATCTCCAGGCATTGAACTCAGAGGAGCTGCAAGGGAAAGTCTTGTAAAGGTAAAAAATAAATAAATAAAATCTTAGCCCTTTATTTATCAATGCTGCAGTTAGTATTTCTCACTGTTCTCTTTGCATCATGGTGAGCCCAGATGCCTGAAATACTAATATTTGATATTCATGTTATGAAATCCCACCAGAATAATTTATTCCTTAAAGACTGTTATAACAAAGGGTCATCTCATGTTGTGGGAATGGAAGGTGAGGGGTAATATGTTCTACCTTCAGCTGATCCAGAGATGAAGTCACTTATTAAGTGAAAAGCAGGACAGTTTCTTTAGGAATAGCTGGGAAGTAGGACCTACAATTAATATAGCAAAGTAACTGTCAAGATCAATGACTATTTGAATTTGATTAATCATATCTATAACATAGATCATATTCCACTCATTTACCCTAAACAAATAGCCTTGCATTTTTTATTTTTTTTTAAAGACATTACAAACTGTTTAATATGACTACGACCAGCCACTGACTAAGGTGCACAGCTGTCAGGACAACTGCTGGAGATGTCATATCTAATCCTACTCTGGCCTGTTTGTAATGATGAAACTGAATACATGGGATAAAGCAGGCAGTTACCAAGAGCCAAATCATTCCTGGAATTTAATTTCAGAAGGGTATTAGTAAACAAACCACGTGCGATGGCATCACTTCCAATCCTTCCCTCATTGTCCATTTATTAGAAGGGGAGTAGCTTACCCCCCTTTCTCTCTCTATATTAAGAATTCTATGGCACTGGGTGAACCACTCACCAATACTCTATCGGAGATCGCAGCTCCATACTCCACTACACTGCTAAAACGAGTCCTTAAAAACAATAGAACTGATCCAGAAATCCAATCATGCTGCATTTGGAGACTGAACACAGCACCAGTGTGGATCTAATAGTGGACCACTGCTGTCAACACTTATAATGGAAATCATGGGAAACCACTGCCATCCACAGCACAGAGCTGTCAGCACATGTTGGAAGTGTAAATAATTTGGAACACTGGGCTGCATGGATTGCACACTGATCCTGGCACACAATTTACAAAAGTAGACCTCAAGCATCTGAAAAATTGATCACAAAAAAGTGGATCTGGTCCAATGTGCAGCAATTATCTCCCCCTTTTATAAAGATAGCCCAATATGACAAATGTGAATATCAGTGCGAAGCACAATAATTCTAGCCAATGTTGTTTAAATAAATGGACTCCTTAGTGCCAAGCAAGTCTCATGGTCAGATCCCAAAACTGAGAATACATTATCAGCAATAGCCATTGCAGAAGAAGCTCATTAGATAGGAAGATTTTTACAGGCAGGAGAGCAGCAATGTTCTGGCCTGGCACATAGGGTATTTGTCATGTGCAATTGTAAGGTCCACACTGCTAGAGTCACTCCTCACCTTGGGGAACCAGGCCTTCTTCTCCAGGTCCCATTCATATTCAGTCCCATCAGAGGGGTCCTTAAAGGTGTAAGGGTCCTGTCCGTCCCCTGTACCACGATTGCCGTACAGTTGCTGCAGTCGCAGCTGCTCATAAAAGGCGTCGTTATCATCCATGTTCTTGGTGGCCCCGAGGGATCCACGGAAGGGACACAACGACAATTAAAAACACTCAGCGAGGAGTAGTTCAGAGTGGAACCTCAGTACTTTCCAGATAAACTCGGCGCATGACAAGCACGAAGTTCACGCGTCATTCCGGAGCATGCGCCGCATCAATAGACTGTATGCGCATGTGCTACAATTTGTTTAGGAGTTGAGCTGCGGCTTAGGGTTTATGCGCCTGCGCAGATGCAGCGAGCACACTTCCGTGTGTCTGCTGCTCAATACATGCATGTCTTTGGATCAGGCCATTTTGTTGAAGACTGGTAATTTTACGTGTGAGTTTGTGCAAAACTGTATGAATCAGTGTTCAGTTGGTTCCTGCTCTTGCAGAAATTTGCGGATTAAAATGAATATATGTGATCATTTTAATCTCAAAGGGTACACAGGGCTGAGAATTTTAATGGCTTGCAACTAGTGAGCATTTTTTTTAAAACACTGGAAGATGCTTATCAATAAGTGTTCAACAGGAGATAATTAATCACAATGGCTTTGATTCACTATGAAGTCTGTTGCGTAATTTCCCTTGACATGTAACATCGGCGTGTTCGTGCTGGTGCAGATTTGTGTGGAGAAGTTGGCTCTGGGTTCTGGACACATAAGTATCTCATGGTTGCCTACTGTTGAAAATTCATTTGAGGGAGAAAAGTAAAAAGCACGGACCCTGCGTCACCTGGGACGGTCCCTGCGTCACCTGGGGTGGTCCCTGCGTTGCCAGGGTTTGTGTATGGGTTTCTTGCAAAGTATCCATCCCCCCCTCAGTATTCCCCATCATGTGCCTGCAGCTCCCCTCAGTATTCTCCAGCATGTTTCTCCAGCCTCTCTCCTTTTTACTTACCTTTGTGTCCCGCTTTCCTTCCTCATCCGTGGCGCTCTTCTGACTTCTCACTTGCCGACTCTCCTAGCTCTGCAATGGCTGGCGTCTTCTGGCAGGCACATTGTGAACAGCGCGTCGGTGATGTCATCTGGCGCATACGCAAAGCACTTTTAGAGAAAGGTGAATTCTGGGGTTACCATCTTTTCAACAAGAAATTCATGGACACAAACCCCCCCCCCCCTCTGAAAAACTTAAATAAAATTAAATAGAAATAAAAATTTTACTGTTTTTTTTTTACTTTGCTTCTACATATATACATCCTACAGATACAGTACATATACTCTACCCACACACTAAACCCCCACTGTGCCCACATAATATTACCATTACACTTAACCCCCACATGCTATAGCCACACATTACTCCCACCCCCCACATGCTATAACCTCACATTACCCCCACCCGCATGCTACAACCTTAC
>WWET01000063.1:1151446-1164857 GCA_011038615.1 Limnodynastes dumerilii | reverse complement strand
TAGGAGCGGCGTCCCTTACTGTTGCGGAGTTACGGCGAGGGGGCGTTCCTCGCCACAACTACACAACCATTACGGAAGGAAGGCCGGGGGAAGGTAAGTAAATGAGGGAGGGGGGGCAGTTACGACCCTGTGGCTGTCGTAATTACCTACTGTTATGCCAGCTGAAGTTAAGGTAGCCTTCAGCCGACGTAACAGTGGGTATTTACGCCGGCCACAGGGGGAGTGTTGAGGGAGTGCTCCAGAGCTACGCTGGCCGTACTTACACCCAGCGGGCCTGCGTAGCTCTGGATCAGGCCCTATGTGAGGATGCACCTTAAATCTAAACCCGCCCTCCCTCCCTCATCTACTTACCTTCCCCCACCTTCCTTCCGTAACGGTTGCGTAGTTACAGCGAGGAACGCCCCCCTCGCCTTAACTATGCAACAGTTAGGGACACCCGATCCTAAGGATCGGGTATCCCTAACTACGCCAGGCAACATCTGCAGAAATGCCGTTCTTACACATACGGCCGCCGTAACTATTGCGATGGCCATAGGTTAAAGAGGGAACATACTGTAATACTGCCCAAACTAACCCTTCTCCCTTGCGCTTATGCCCACTCCACTAGAAAATATATTTCATATTATTGTATCACGCAGATACATTCTTATAGCTGCCCTCCAATGCATGTGGAGCTGTTGCAGTGCCCTCCACTAGGGGATGCGGGCAGGCCAATGCCAGGCTAGAGATGCAGCGCAACAATTGGAGTGAAGAGATGTTATTATCAGTCATTAGAGTTGCTCTAGGGCCAGATTTACTAAACTGCAGATTTGGAAAAGTAGAGATGTTGCCCATAGCAACCAATCAGATTCCAGATCTCACTTTCCTATTACATACTAGAGAATGTCAGCTAGAATCTGATTGGTTGCTATGGGCAACATTACTTTTCCAAACCCGCAGCTTAGTAAATCTGGCCCCTAGTGTCTGAGATTGTAGATCTGATAATTACATAGATAAAGGCCCTGGAGCTATGTTAGCTGGCCCTGAACATGCACATACACTGAAAGCAAAAATAAAAGGCGTTTTCCGATCGTATTTATGTGCTTTTTGTAAATCTGGATCAGGTCCAGTAATATCTAGAGATGTGTCCACAATATTACCATACCCAGTGGCTGAGCACATGGGACCTGATTCACAGATAAGAAGCTGCTGCTATTTCTGCTAAACTGCGTAAGCATAGTACCTTTATGCAATCTATGTAGGTTTTAAGAACAATGATCCCTTAAGAGCGATTCATGCTGCCGTACGTTCGTTCTTTAGCAACTTAAGAAGAGGCATATGCACAGGAAAATAAGACTGCCTTTGGCCTTCTTAAGTCAGTTAAGAACAGCAAAAACGAGGGCGTGTCCAGGGAGTTTCCATGCGCATAATTGTGAACCCATTCACTCTTATCTCCCTTCTTAACTGTGAATCCGGTCCATGGAGAATAAGATTGTGTAATAGTTACTGCCACAAAAAGTGACATATGTCTAATTGTGAATAAGGTCCTGAGGAACAGCGGGCAGCTATTTGTGATTGTCTTTTCTGCTTTTAGAAGGTTCTGAATGTTGGGTTTCGGAGCAAGCTTTCACATCTTGTGTCTGTATGTAAATCAGGCCTGCATCTCTCTCAGAATACCCGGGAGTCTCCCTATATTGGGGAGTTGCTCCCGGTATGCTGGGAGAGCAGGTAAATATCACACAATAAGCTCCAGGCCGCGAGTTTATGCAAATGACAGTCTGAAGTCCTGCCCCCTGTCTATCAATACTCTAATTCCAGGTGTTACTAGTGATTTGGTGGGATTTTATGATGTAATTTGCATTATCAAGCGGCTTAAGGCCTCCTCTTTGTCTTTCTAACTAAACGTACCTAACGGGTACGTAGATTGCGTAAATGACCTACTATACATGTGCAATAGGTCATTTAACAAAACTCTGCACCTAAGAAGCTTCCGCACATTCTGAATTCTGAATAGTGGTATTGATGGGCAGGGGAGGAGATTCAGGACGCGATTTGCACAAATTGCATCATTAAGTCCTGTCCCCATACCGGTATCTGTGTCTTTCCTCCGAGATCTCCCGGAGGGAAGAAATAGAAAGTCGGCAACCCTGGCCTAAATAAGTTGGATAATGTTATTTATTTTACTATAGTTATTTATACACATTCAGGAGAACACCAAGGAAAAACGGGACAGATCCAGAGCTACGTTTCCATTACGTTTCAAGGCGTAGCGTATTCTCTATGCACTCTCCTCGCTCGTACGTACTTTTGCTATTTTACGCTTCCCGAACCCTACCTTAACTTTACACAGCGTAAGTACTGACATTCGTATAGGCAGCCTGTGCGTAACTGCCTAAGCACACCCATACTGTTGGATTTTAATGCCCTCCCGCCACCAAAGCATAATTACGGGTGTCGTATGCCTGGCAGGCCCCTTCGTTCATAGTTACACTGCTGATAGTAGGCTGGTACGTACGATCAGAGTTACGTGGTGTAACATCTGCCGCGCGCTTGTGCAGAGCACACAAAATCGCGTTTTTACGACACCGGCTAGCGTACTTAGTTCTGGATCTACCCCTGTGTTTATAATTGCCCCTTATTGACTCAGGAGATATGTTCTTGCTCTTCAGGTCAGAATCAGCTTTATCTCATTCACCAATCTTGAATGGTTTCAGCTTAAAATTTGACATGTCTGTTTTTCTATTAGTCTGGATAGGGGATAAAACAAGTTCCATGTGGTTCACCTTTAGCTTCTTGTATGTGATTAAACACTGTTACTTTCTCTCTTGATATCATAGGTTCCTAGTAAGCCGACACTAATTTCAGACATCTGAATATTTCCCTTTACGGCAGTCATTGCAGTTGTAGTACCGCTGTGTGTAGGGCTTGGTTGGGATGGAGGGGGCTGTGCCTTGCAGCAGTACACCTGTTTTTTAAAATGCTGCCTAAAACTTCTGCTGAGCCAGCACAGAGCAAATGGGTTGACACAGGAATTGGTAAAGGCGAGTATGCGGGCAAAAATGGTGGCCGAGAGATGAAGCATGGAGGAGTTCACAGCCGAGTGGTAGGTGAAGGATCGGTACAGGTAGAGGATATGATTAGGCAGCCAACAGAAGGCAAACAGAGCAACCAACACCAGGACCGTTTTTGCAACTCTTTTACGGGATTCAATCTAGAAGAGATAAAAAAAATAAAAATAAAAAGGATTTACTTACTATAATTGTAAAATATATATTTTCACTGTATATGGAAATGCTTTTTACAGTGCCAACAGGATACTTCAAATTAAACAGATTCATGTGATCTGCACAATGAGCGGGTGAAAAACACAGGCCAGATCCTGAATTAAGGAAGAGAGCTGACTTATGAGCACTATGAACGCTATGCAAGACTACTTGGAGCAGGTGTCAGTCTTCTTACAATGTATGACTGCTGAGCACTGTTTTTAAATATACTGCCAGCAGCTGACAGCTCTCCTCCTCCAGCTGCGATCATCCTTTCCCTCTGATGGCAGAGGACAGCATTAAGCTATCAGCTGCTGCCAATGGACCGTATTCACACTTAAGTAAGTGTTGAATCTACGTGCGTATTTTTACGATCAGTTTAACTGCGCATGCCCAGAACCCAATTATATGTATGTAAACCATGGCCGACTGATTCACATACACAGACGTCTGACTTATGACTGATGCACGCATCGGCGTGTAGCTAGAGAGGCAAGACTCTTAATGCAAATGAGCAGCACGCGGGCTACTAATGTACAGTATGGGTGTTCCAACAGAGTTAGGACACACAAGTAGGAGTGCCTTGTGTAATCTAACATACGCATGGGAAAAGTTAAGGTAAAATTAACTTGACTCCCCCTGAAATCAACATGGTTTTGCCCAGGTGTAACTTTAAGTTCTTATTTTCAGCCTCTGAATCAGGCCCAATGAGCAGGTGAAAAACACAGGTCGGATCCCGAATTAAGGAAGAGAGCTGACTTATGAGCACTATGAACGCTATGCAAGACTACTTGTAGCAGGTGTCAGTCTTCTTACAATGTATTACTGCTGAGCACTGTTTTTAAATATACTGCCAGCAGCTGACAGCTCTTCTCCTCTGGCTGCGATCATCCTTCCCCTCTGATGGCAGAGGACAGCCTTAAGCTATCAGCTGCTGCCAATGGACTGTATTCACACTAAGTACACAAGTAAGTGTTGAATCTATGTACGTATTTTTACAATCAGTTTAACTGCGCATGCCCAGAACCCAATTATATGCATGTAAACCATGGCCGACTGATTCACATACACAGACGTCTGACTTGTGACTGATGCACACATCGGCGTGTAGCTAGAAGCAAGACTCTTAATGCAAATGAGCAGCACGCGGGCTACTAATGTACAGTATGGGTGTTCCAACAGAGTTAGGACACACAAGTAGGAGTGCCTTGTGTAATCTAACATACGCATGGGAAAAGTTAAGGTATCCCTCGACCACTCATAAGTTGTAGAACCGTATTGTTTGATGTGAAGCCATGCTCCTTCTACTTAGTTCAGGCCACACTTGCTGCATGTTTCTAATCAATGAATGTGTGTTTTTAATTGTAAACGAGGCCCGGATAGGTCTGAGTGTCATTAAATTCTGGATGCCGGGGATTGGTGGAATTTTTTATGATTTTAAATGTTAGCCAATTATATTTGGCGGTTTACTCTTTAAGATGAACTGTTTTTGGGGGAGCTATATAAGTGGGTGTTCAACAGTTAACTGGTGTTCATCATCGAATGCTGAGAGGCTGTGTCTGGAGAGATTTGGATAAGATAATTTGCTATTTATTTCCATTCCTTATTTCTATTCTTTATTTGGTCTATTTAATTGTAATTTAATTGTATTTTTTATTGTTTCTCTTTAATTTTCGGCTCAGAGAGCTAATACAGGTGCCGGAGTGCGCGTGGATGTGCACGTGCGTCCAGTTCTTCTAGGGGCCGCATGGTACGGAGTTCTGCATTTCAACCAGAACAGGATTCTGTTGTGGTGAGCAATATTACCACTAGGGGGAGATCAGGCACAAGGAGAGCTAGGTTCATTGAAGGACAGGTTACAGAAGATTTGAATGAATCAGCTGGGGAGCAAGTTTTTTCACTAGAAGGTCAGATTGATCCCCATATTTTTACTTACCTGCAGTTAGATCTACATTAAATGTTAGCAATAGATCTAGGAATAGACTTAATAATTTATTAGGGAATAGGAGCCTTTCTACATCAACTAGAGGAAATGGTAATGCTTTAAGTTTATCAGGCAGTACAGTTTTAAAAGATAATGTTGGCCTTACTAGTAATGTTGGCAGTTCTAGGGAACATAATATTAGCTATACAGCGAGAAGAACTGGGTTTCAAGTATTGGAGGATGGTGTTAATGCTTTATCTGCTCCAGTTTTTCAAGGTTCTGGTTCAAGGAGGGGAAGTTTAATCTATCAGGAGCCCGCTTCAATATCGGTGGACAAGGCAACCGTGGGGACGTCAGCAATTCATCAACTGGCGTCTGGATCTGGTGCTCGTAGATCGCGGGAGAATTTGGACAGCTTACATGGTGAGTTACATAATGATGACATTGACGTTTTGGCAGAATCTGATTTATCTTTGTCTAGTGCTGATTCAGATTTTTCGGGTGGTAGGCCGAGTAAAATTATTACATTAATTGAAAAGCAAATTTCTAAGCGTCGTCGGGCTAAAAAGAACAAGTCTTTAACGGCTAGTCAGGAGGCATTACCCATGGGTCCTGGGTCGAACATGGTTTTTTGTGCTAGTACGGGTTTGAATAGAGGTGTCTGTCCAAGCATTTAGGACCGTATAAAAAGAGGCAAATACATTGACATGTTTGCTGTGACAGTTGGAGCAAAGAAGGAGTTAGTTAAAGCTATCAAAAAAGGTGGTATGAGTGAGGAATATTATCGTTCTTATTCTAATTGGTTATTTGGCATGTACGTTTTTGCTTCTTGTTATATAGAAACTCGTCCTGGTGAGTACATGGATGTTTTGAAGTATATGCATAGCATTCATGAAATGTACGTTAAATCTAAAGGTTTGGTGTGGCGTCATTATGACGAGTTATTTCGTAAAAAGAAAGATGATCAGAGAAGTTTAAATTTTGCTTTTAAAGATGTTGAGGTCTTCTGCGAAAGAAGCACAGCAGTCCTTTTTGTCCAACAAAGGAAATTTTGGGAGGCAAGGGTCTTCATCACAAGGTAGAGGAAAGTGTTATGGATTCAACTATTCAAGTTGTTCCAGAGGCGGACATTGCTCATTTGTTCACACATGTTTGCATTGCGGAGGATCCCACCCCTCAAAGTCTTGTTTTAAAGGGCAAGTTAGAAAACAAGGTACTAAGAACCAGGCCGTTAGTACAACTAGACCTAGCCAGGTCCCCAATTAACTTAGTTAATTTAAAAAAGTTGATTGATAAATTTCCAGATTTAATATCAGGTAGATTTTTATTGAAGGGTTTTTCAGAAGGTTTCCGTTTGCCTATTTTTGGTTCAGTTTCTAATAGAGTTCATAGGAACCTTCGCTCTTCTTTAGAATTCCCTGATATTGTTGAGATGAAGTTATCTAAGGAATTGCAGATGGGTCGCATTGCTGGGCCTTTTGTGGAACCTCCATTGCCTGAATTAATTGTATCTCCTATAGGGGTTGTTCCAAAAAAGGCTCAAGGTAGTTTTCGTCTGATTCACCATTTGTCTTTTCCTGAAAGGCAATCAGTGAATGATGCGATTCCTGTTGCTTTTTCAAAAGTTCATTATAATTCTTTTGAGGATGCATTATTATTGGTTAAGAATGCTGGTTTAGATTCGTTATTAGCTAAGGTTGACATAGAATTGGCTTTCAGGTTGTTACCTCTCCATCCCAGTGTTTTTCGTTTTATGGGTTTTAAATGGAAAGGTTATTATTTTGTAGATAAATGCCTCCAGATGGGTTGTTCTGTTTCCTGTTCATATTTTGAATCTTTTAGTTCATTTCTTCAGTGGTGTTTTGAAGCAGGAACAGGTCATTCTGCTTTAACGCATTATTTAGACGATTTTTTGATAGTGGGTCCTGGTGGTTCCCCTATTTGTGGTGATGTTCTATTTTCTTTGAAGGCCTTGTTTTATTCATTGGGTGTTCCAATTGCTCATGAGAAAACAGAAGGTCCAGTTTCTCGTTTATCTTATTTAGGTATCGCGATTGATACTAATTTAGGTTTAAGTCGTCTTCCTAATGATAAGGTGGTTTCGTTGTCCGAAAAGGTTTCTCATGCTTTGGAATCCAGAAAATTGTCTTTAAAGGAACTACAATCTTTAATTGGTTCTCTTAATTTTGCCTGCAGGGTGATCCCTGTTGGTAAAAATTTTTGTAGAAAATTACAAAGAACTTCAGCAGGTCTTCGTAAGCCACATTTTAAAGTCCGTTTATCAGTGGAAGTTAAACAAAACCTGGAGATTTGGAAAATTTTTCTAGAAGGTTTCAACAGCGTTCGTATTTGGCAATCTCCTCCAATTTCTTCTGCTGAATTATGTTTGCAAACTGATGCAGCTGGTAGTTGTGGATTTGGGGCTTATTTTAATGGGCACTGGTTTGCTGAAGCATGGCCTTTAGATTGGATTCAATCTGGATTGGTTTCTAACATGATTGTTTTGGAACTTTTTCCATTATTGTGTCCTTATGGGCCGAAGATTTTCGTAACAAAGATATAGTTTTCCTTTGCGACAATCTAGGTGTTGTTAAATCAATTAATAATCAATCGTCTTCATCTCCACCTGTAATTTGTTTGTTGAAATGTTTAGTTTTAAAATGTTTAGAATATAATATTAATTTTAGGGCCAGCCATGTTAAAGGTGTTATTAATGATTTAGCTGATGCATTATCAAGATTTCAGTGGTCATAATTTAGAATGCTTGCACCTCTTGCTGATGTTGAGTGTAGTTTCTGTCCTTCTCATGTTTGGCAGATGGCCAAGCCGGATTGGAAATTTTGGCGCTCAGATCTTTAGCTCCGTCAACTTTATATCGTTATCAGTCGGCTTGGTTTAGATGGTCGGCATTCATCAGTAACAATGGGTATGTGATTTTGGATCATCATCAAGCTATTTTTGATTTTGTCTGGTCAGAATTTAGGGAAGGTAATACTGGCGCTTCAGTTTCTGCTTCATTGGCTGGTATTTCATTTTTTCTACGCTTCTATGGTTTGTTTGACGTAACTAAGAATTTTGTTTTAAATAGGGCGATTAAAGGATGGGCTAGAGTTTGGCCATCTTTGCCAGATTCTCGTCGCCCTATTATCCCCATATTGCTTAATAGTATAATTGGAATATTACCATCTATTACTTTTAGCCCATATGAATGTTTGCTTTTTTACACGGCCTTCGCTTTTGCATTTGCAAGGGCTTTTTGAATCTGTGAGTTGGTTTCTCGTTAAAACTTTTCGGGTAGTTTCGGTTTACTAGCAGATGATGTTATTATGTCCCCTGATAATATCCTTTGTAAAGTTCGTAGAAGTAATACTGACCAGCTGGGTAGAGGTTGGTGGTTAATTTTGAATAGATCTGTCGCTGATATTTGCTCCATTCCATTTGGGCAGGAATTTTGCGCTTATGCGTCCTCATGGTTCAATTGTCTGGTTTTCGCATATGAATGGTAGTTCTCTCACAAGATTTCAGTTTCAGGTCGTGCTTCGAAGGTCTATTGAATGGCTTGGACTTTCATGGAAGAAATTTGGAACCCAATCATTTCGAATAGGAGCTGTGACATCTGCGTCATTAGCTTGTTGGTCGGATGAAGCCATACAACAGCTTGGTGGTTGGCGGTCCAAGTGTTTTCGAAGATACATCAGGCCTGAATTGGGTATTGTCTTATAGAAAACAAAACATGTATAAGAAAATTAAAAAAAATGATACATTTATATATATATACACATTATAAGATATTCATACACTGCGTTGTATGATTTGGTTTTTCCTTATTGCAGCTTAGGCCATGGTCATTTCTTCTTCGGTGGTTTGGAACCTCTCTGACCCATCGAAGTCTTTTCTGATTTCATTTCTTACTGTCAATTTATTTATTTTCCATTCTTAATTTATTTCTGCTATTTTCCATTTCTGACTTATTGACAAATGTTACTATTTTTGATACTTGTACTTCGTGACAGTGACTTTTAAGTTATGCCTTGCTCAATATTGTTACTTTTTTTGTTTAGGTTATTCGTTCCATTCTACAATCGTTTGGATCAGGTTTATTAGCAGTTGATGTTATTATTTCCCCCGATAATATCCTTTGTAAAGTTCGTAGGAGTAAAACGGACCAGCTATGTAGAGGTCGGTGGTTAGTCTTTAATATATCTGTTGCTGATATTTGTCCTGTTCGACTTGGGCAGGAATTTGTGCTTATGCGTCCTAGTGGTTCAATTGTTTGGTTTTCACATTTGAATGGTAGTTCTCTCACGAGATTTCAGTTTCAGGTCGTGCTTTGAAGGTCTATTGAATGGCTTGGACTTTCATGGAAGGAATTTGGAACCCATTCATTTCGAATAGGAGCTGTGACATCTGCGTCATCAGCGGGTTGGTCGGATGAAGCCATACAACTGATTTAATTTCTTACTGTCAATTTATTTCTTTTCCATTCTTAATTTATTTCTGCTATTTTCCATTTCTGACTTATTGACAAATATTACTATTTTTGATACTTGTACTTCGTGACAGTGACTTTTAAGTTATGCCTTGCTCAATATTGTTACTTTCTTTGTTTAGGTTATTCATTCCATTCTACAATCGTTTGGATCATTGGACATTTATTCATTTATTGGGCTTCTCGTCACTCATTGGCTTAACAGAAGTTGTTTGATGGATCTGGTGTTTATTACCATTGGATTGGTCTGAAGGGTATGTTGTGGTCTAGTCTGATTGAGAAGTTTCATGCTGAATGTTCTTGTTTTTGTCCCCCGGATGTTTTAGTTATTCATTTAGGGGGGAATGATATTTGCAATTCTGTTTCGGTAGGTTTAATTAAAGACATTATACATGATTTAAACTATCTACTTTGCAATTGGTCACATTTACATGTATGTTGGTCTGATATTCTTCCCAGACGTTTCTGGTTGGGTGCTTGGAAGGACGGTCTTATAATTGATAATGTGTGCCGTAAGATTAATAGGGCGATTGCAAAGTTTTTGATTCCAAAGGGTGGATTTATAATCGCACATAAATTCCATTTTGAGCACTTATACCGTGCTGATGGGGTGCAATTGAATGGTTTAGGGCTTTCGTTATTTTTGTGTCGTATATTCTGTGTGTTGGCATCTCTTCCATGTTTTTCTTGAAGGTGGCGGACTCGGATTTCTAGGTATTTTGAAATCCGTGTCTTGGCGGTATAGGCAGCTGCGGACCAAGTTATTATAAGTATTTTTTTCTATTTTTGGTAGCTAAAAAATATTTTTGCATTTTTATTTTGACAAATGCTTTGCAATTTAAGAACATTCTCACAATTGGTGAGTTCACATATATTTGATTGAATTATTTACTGAATTTTTATTTTGCAACAAAAATGTTGCTGATATGCAATTGGTGTTAATTAGAATTTTATTTTAATTCATGCAATTGGCATGTTTGTTTATGGGGACTGCACCTCGACGGGTGGACCTCAATTTATATGTATGAAATTTTTACAAGAAAATGTTTATTCAAATATATAGACAATTAAATATTTTATCTTTGTCTATGACGTAAAGACGACTCAAGACACCGCACTGCCTTTACTTCGCCACCTTTATTATTTTACTCATATGGGCCCAGATCCAGAACAACGCTTTTGAGCGAATTTACGCGTGGCGGAGACGTAAAATCGCCTTTTAGTAAGTACTGCACATGCGCACTATAGAAAATACGCACCGTAACGTAGCGTAAATGTGAACGTATGGACCATTCGCGTATGTGTCACGTAAATACTTACATGTGGGCATGCCAATTTTACGTTTTACAAAAATACGTCTGAAATACGTTATGTAGGCGGTGGTTTGTACTTAAAGTGTACAGTATGGACGTGCTTAGCTGCATAAATACCTGTTTCCCATACGTACGTGTGCGGATCACATCGGTTACGTTGGCAAAAGTTAAGGTAGAGATTGGAAAGCGGATCTTGGACAAAATACGTACATTCATGGGGTGTGACAAGAGGAGTGTATAGAAGGTACGCACACGTAAATACGCTACGCGTGTAAACGTATTGCAAATGTAGAACTCCATTGTTAGTAAAAAGCTGCCATTAAAATTTTTTATGCAAAGTAATAATTTTGTCAAGTCTTTATTGCACAATTATTAACATGTTATGTCTAGTTTATGATATCCATCGGCAATAAGAGGTTTAATTAAACAAATAAAGGCTTGTTTATTTTATCCTTATATTTAACTGTGTTGGTTGTTTGTGTTGTTTATATTTTTTTTAAAGCTTATTTTTAAAATGTTTTATAAAAGTATAGTGGATCATTTTATTTCTGACTTCATGTAGTATGCATTTATGAGTGTTTTATATTATGTCATGAATAATCTTATTTCAAGGTGTAATTTTAATGGTTACTTTTGTTAACATTTGTTAAAGTGTGTACGAGTTTTTTTTATATAAAGAAAAAAGTACTTTTACAAAGCCTAATCAGTGCGTCTAATTAAGTCTTATCTTTGAATCATAGGTCATTTTAAGCAATTCAATTCAGTCAATTCACAGCTTATAACAATTTCTGTGGTGTTTTCCGCCTGCGCTGCTGGGTATGGGGAATATGTCTGCTGCTGTAGTTCTAGAAGGGCTACTAGACCTTATATGGGTGAATGAAGTGGCTTATAACAGCTTATAACGCCTGCACGTACCTAATTATACGCCAGAAAGACTTACGTCCTTACGTTGCATTCCCAAAACAAGGGGGGTGGTTAATAGGTTTCTTTCTTTAGTCTGAATCGGTATTGCGGATTTTTCATGTGCGTATATGTGCGTATATTTACGTAAGTTCACAATTTTACTCTTAAGTGTAAATCAGGTCCAATGTATTTAGAAATAGCGCTATCTCAGCAGCCTCCATGGCGCCCGCGGTAATTACACCACTGGCCCAGAACTTTTATCCTACCGATCAAAATCAAATGTCTGGATGTTCTCCAAAATATTGATACAATATAATTGCATTTCAGCAGAAGCTGTAATTGTAGTACAGTATATTATAATTATAATATATTACCCCTATGTTAAGTGAGGGAAGATTGGATATTTTAAGGTGGAGTCCACCTTTCAGAACTACAAGCAAGCAATGTGAGCTCCAACTGCAGTACGGTTGTCATTCTGGATTGAAATGTTAGGCCCTGATTTACACCTAAGAAGCTGAGGCTCTTTCAGTTTATAGGTTCATGGCTTAGCATTCTACGTAGCACTTAGGCACATAGATTAACTACGCACGGTCTTTAAAGACCGCACATAGTTTATAGGTAAGAGGAGGCATGTCACGGCCGTGGATATGGGGAGGGATTGTAGATTATGCTGGGAGGGAGGGCTGGTGATTCCCCCTGCACAATTTTCCTACTTAAGAGGCAAAATACCCATGGTAGGTTAAGGTTGCCTAAGGCACTTGTAAGTGCCATTAGGCACCCAAAAATGAGGGCAGGTCGGGGGAGGGGACCGGAGAAGTATGTGCGGATACATTCGTATCTGCACCTACGGATTTCACACTTAAGTATGAATCTGGTCCTTTGCGTTTAGACCAGAAAATCAACACATGAAACCTGGTAGATCATTTGCGCAACTACTACTGAGTTATAATACAGAAGAACTGTCAGGAATTAACATCAGAATCTTGGTATACACTGTAAATGACATCATTACTGTGATACTTGGGACCTGGGAACGGATCCAGACCTCTGCACACTTTCTCCCTTTGCCTTCCCGACTAATCTACATCTCTCCCCCCATGCAATCCCTAACCGAGCCTGCCTTGGCACACCTCCTCCTGCATAAGCTTCTACATGCAATCTTTGAAGACCACACATAGTCAATCTACGTACCTAAAGGGTATGTAGATTGCAGAAATGAGCTACTTGCTTATGTCCCTGCTTCTTAAGTGTGAATTAGGTCCAGTGAAATTATTCCACGCTGAATCAATCACTTTACAGATCCATCCCAAATAGCAAAATACAAAATACAAAATGTGCGGCACTCCTCTGTCTGTATGTATTTGCGTCTGTGCCCCAGCTAGTATCAGGTTCACTGTCCAAAATATAATGGTCTATGTTGCTTGGCACTGGACGACTTTTAAATGATCACAATGACATCAGGTTTGTCAGGTCATATCTATCATATATATGAGATATATAGATATGATATATATATATATATATATATATATATAGTAGA
>WWET01000063.1:1127433-1144201 GCA_011038615.1 Limnodynastes dumerilii | reverse complement strand
TGAACCCTACCTTAACTTTTACATGCATATCTACGACAGGACATAACTACGCGGTGGTCGTAACAACGAAACTCAGCCCATACTGTATAATTTAAATGCCTCTGTAACTGGAGCGTATTTACGGGTATCGTAAGATAGGCACGCCAGTTTGGCTGTAATTACACAAATGTTACGGGTGACCTAATTTTAATTACGACCGCCATGGGTTACGAAAGGAAACATCTGCTGGGCGCATGCATAGTACGTACTTTAAGCCAAAGTTACGCTTACAGCAGGCGTAAATATGCCCGTAAATACGTAGTTCTGGATCAGGCCCCTAGAGAATAGGAAGGGTGAGGATGTATCACCCAGCAAGGTGAAGAGTTGACTGTGAGGTCACTAGAAATTATTTTATAGGGAAAGTATTGTTTTTGTTACTTTAGATTAGCGGGATTTTTTGAAACGTGTTTGGCTTCTGAAGTCTGGATTTTTACTATTGAGATTTCATGGACATTATACGGTGATGTTTTGCCTTTTATTTAAAATTCGCTCATAAGGTGTGTTTTATTAAATGGAATATTAAACTTTATGTTTTATAGATAAACTTGGATCATTTTTCTTACATTTTTGCCTTTATTCAAATATGGAAAGTCGTGCATGGTTTTGAGGAGCCCAGTTACTTGGTATTATGTCTATAGTTACCAAATTAATAATCAAGGCTAAAGATACAAAAGAGGAGGAAAAGACTTAAGACACACAGGGGGAGATATTGGAAGTCTGGAGACAAACAAGGGAGAAATATTAGAAAGCTGGAAACACACAAGGGAAATATGACAGACAGGGGGAATTATTGAAAAGCTGGAGTTACACAAGAGGAGGAGAGAGAGGCCAGTTTTACAATCCCTACAGTATTCATGATCAATAGACGTTTTGTCTTTTGTTTACTTATGTGTATCACATGACTTCTTTTAGTTCTCTGCACTTCCTGGTTGGTGTATATTTTCAGCTGCACGCTCTTGTTAGAGCAACAGGTATCATTTGCCTGATGATCTGTATCCTCAAACTCACTGGAATGCTCCGGCTCCCTGTTTCCTGGCCTTGTGTCCTCCTGTCCTTGGTTCGAGCTCTCCTCGTTGTTCCAGTTTCCAGGCTCAAGTCTCCAGTTCCTGCACTCCAACGTTCACCCAAGCACCGGCCCTGTCTGCCATGGCATCATTATGTTATTCTCAGTGACCTTTAACGACCAGTCACTAAAACTGTGACAGATAGCAGTGAAGTCTGTGGATGACTTACGATCACTAACAATAGAGATTCCAATCCAATATGGTTTAGTCAGATTAATGTGTGAGTCAGAGTATGATAACATTATTTATAAAGGGTAAATATTACATATTCAGACCAGACCCTTGGAATAGGTTAATGTGGCACTTTTAGCCGGCTAAAAATAAATAGAAAGGAGGACCTATCATTTCAAGAGTTAAGCATATACTGATTTGAGCTATATACTGACATGACTATAACTTTCATCTGTCCTTTATGTTAATGAGTTTGTGAATCATAAATGCAAATCTTTGGTCCCTTTCCTGTTCTCTTAACAAACTGAGTACAACTATATGACAAGATGTCAGGATAACTGCAGTAAAGTAAAATAATGCACTATTACATCCTAATCCGCTTCAGGTAACATGCAGGTACAAAGAAAATTACACATCTTCATTCCATGTGACAAGTTTAACAATGCAACCTTCGGAACACACATAATATCCCCGTTTCTGGAAAAAATAGAACAATGACTGTCTCTTAACAGTTTCTTCTAATGGCTCAGGATCTAAAGCTGAATATATAAGATGTTGATTAACTAAGAAAGTTAATAGAGCTTGAGGCTCTTACAGAAAGATATGGAGGGGGTTCAGTTATAAGCAGAGTGCGTTCTACTATGTATAATATTTTCTCATCATGTCACGCGGTTCTGCGCTTCTGCTAACATTGGGCCAGATGCTAAACTACGTACGTGAGGGAATTTACTTTAGCCGCTGACGTAAATTCGCCTATTAGTAGTTACTGTGCATGTGCACGGCAGATGTTGCGCCACGTAACACTGAAAGTACGTATCAGCCTAGTATCAACAGCGTAACTACAAACAAAGGGGCGTGACAGCCATATGACACCCGTAATTACCCTTCGGAGGCGGGATGAGGCATTTAAATCGTACAGTATGGGCATGCTTAGGCAGTTACGTACGTGAGGCCGATATGTACATCAGTAGTTACGCATTGAAAAGTTAAGCGGGGGTTTGGCAAGTGTAAGATGGCCAAAGTACGTACGAGCAATGGGAGTGCCTAGGGGAGTGCATAGAAAATACGCTACGCGATGAAACGTAACAAGCACTTAGGTCTGGATCTACCCCATTAATAGTGCACTTTGGGTAGATTTCAGGACTAATGCAGACCTCTTAAACTAAAATAGGTGACTGCGCAGAAACCTTCCATAAACATTAATTAAAAAACTAGTGACTGTGATGGATGAATAACCAACGCTGGTAAAAAGCTAATTATATTTATTAAAACATCAAACATTCATTAAAATGTATAAACATTGAGTGAATACATCAATATGAACACATGCATTTAGTAAGGAAACTAGTAGGAGCTAGTAATGGAGAGGCAGCCGATAATAAAGTCAGGATTGATAATGACAAATGTGGACCACGGAGGTTACCCACATGAGGGGAGATGAATGTTCCTCTTGATCTAGTCCAATAACGTGCCTATATGAGATTGGGAAGTGTCCGGTTGCCAGCCCGACACTAAATCACAGAAACACTGTATAATTTTCAATTAGCACCAATGCGCATAGTAAGAATCCAGTTCATCCGGACAAATAGCGTTATAAGTATAAGTACCTCAGTGGGGTGAATCAAAGTAGGTCCACAAGTAGTTGTAATAGTTTGTAGTAGACAGTCGCTCCAAAGGAATAACGATCAATAGTGAGGCTCTACGAAGAGAGATATCGGCAAACCAACTCCTCATGGTAAGTCAGAGAATAAGCTCCAAATAATGGGCCGAATCCAGAACTACGTCCGTCTTCCATAGACGGACGTAATTCAATGAACAATAGCTACTGCGCATGCGTAGTAGCTATTGTACGTAATCTGCTTATCGTTTCGATATGTAGATTGCGTATATGCAGTCTAAAAGACCGCATATACGCAATCTACGTATCAAAACGATACGCAGATTACGTACAATAGCTACTACGCATGCGCAGTAGCTATTGTTCATTGAATTACGTACGTCTATGGAAGACGGACGTAGTTCTGGATCTACCCCAATGTGTTCAGCTTGCGACGCGTTTCGTGCCGTCTAGGCACTTTTTCAAGCAATAGAGGTAGTATGACCCCTCCTATTTAAAGATCCAGACCTCTTGTAGCATTTGTCTGCATTCCTTCACACTGTGGTCAAAAAAAACGTGCAGGCAGTTACAGTGATCCAAACCCAAAGGCAAGTCACTAGAGATTTCTTGTGTCCGGGGAGAGGGGGGGGGGCTATGAGATGGACTGTAGTCAGTATACAGTAGGGGCATGCTCGTGCAACTGAACCTGATACAGACCCTAACAAAGGACACGTCTAAGTCTAGTAAGCTTCTGATGGTCGACATTCCACAGCCCATTTCGGGCCATTGCATTAACATTTAATGAACATAATACAAAAGGCATGGGAATGCTGATTATGCATTATTTTAAGTTGTCAGCCTCTGACAGGTTATGCCAGTCGATGGTCCCACCCAGCTCCACCCTCTGTCGCATCCATAGTAATATAGGAAGAACGCAACTGAGGATATAGGACCAGATCCAGACTCCTGCACGCTTTATGGCAGCTTAAGCCTACCTTAACTAAAGCGTTCGGATCAGTGGTCCATACAACCGTTGATCCACACGTGTGTTAGCCCCTCCCACGCTGCACAATTACCATGCTTCCCCCCCTCCCACTTTAGTGGACAGAGGGGAAGCACAGCCCATTTCTTCGTAAATAGTATCATACTGAACTAAGTTCAAGTTACGATGCTAGGTAAGCTAGCGTAACACTAGCGTAAAATCTGTAGGGCTCATGACAGATCAGGGCACTTATGCACCATGCGTAAGTGGATTAACGTTCCTAAATCTGGATCCGGTTCATAGTTAGGAAATGCAACTTTTAATTTTTTTACACTCTCATAAGTAGCTCGGCAGCAAGAAAATGGAAGCAATATTGACATTTATTTCAGTACTCACTTTTCCTGGTTGCTATCCATTTCCCTGGAGTCTTTGCAGACTATGCTTGTTATTAAATAAATACATGATGTGCAATTCCAATGGATTGAACTGGAGAATGAAGTTTATACACTGCATACAGTGAGACCTAAAAGCTATGGGTTATATATATTAATATAAAGTATGCGGTCATTACTTGCCTTGGCCAGACAAGCTTCTCCTCGCTGCCTGGCAACTCCAACCGGATCATTTACTAATACTCACGCCTCTCTCCCTCGATGATCTGTGAGATGTCCGCACACATTGTCGGTTCACGCAGGGAGCTAGGAATGAAGTCCCGGTGAATGCGCAGTGGCTCTTTTCTGGGGCTTCAAACATTTTTAGTTCCCGATATGAAAAAACACTGAGCATGCGCCAGGATTCAATTGTCAATCTTCAGAATAAGACACGAAGCCCAGGTAGATAAGTTTTAACTCTTTCTTTGCTTTTTTTCTTCTTCAATACTGAATTGTGTTGCCTGTTTATTTATTTCTTTAAAAAAAATGTGAAATATAAACAAATAAAAAATATAATAGTATATTAGAGAAGATTTTGTTTTACGTGCATATATTGTATATTCTAGTGGTCTCCCCATATATAAACCACTTTTCCTGCCCTTAATTACAGGGGAACAAAAGGGTGGTATATGGAGACATGCGATGTTTACATGGGTCACATTGGAAACAGCTATTTTTTTATGGTGATCCATGTTTTGTAAAAATTAATAGCTTCATTTTTATGCGCTATTGTCTGCTTTAAAGATGGGCATTAACTCAAAATGCAGTGAAATGGACTTTGAAAATAGAGCCCTTTTTCTCTCCATAAAGTACTGGTTTAGCCATGCAAAAGAGGTTGGAAAACCAAGTATGGCTAAGTGCTGCAGAGTGAACACATTGCAACTAAGTCATATTGTGAGTCATAATAATTCACGGGGGGCTGTGGGGAAAATTCTATACCTCTTTGTTGCATTTATTTATGTCCAGTCAGGAGTTAATGCTGAGGGTTACCGGTTTGACTGAAAGTTGGAAAAAGAAGACATTATGCGCATTCTGGCTTCGGATGGCTTGAAAACAACAGATGGAACGTGGCAATGTTTTTCTAATAGTTTGAGCTTTCTCCTACATCAGATGTTCTCAGGAAGACATGGCACTCTGCCAGCAGCTTCCGTGTTGTATTAGCAAATGTTCGTAATATAAAATGGGTAATTGGATATATTGCCATGACAGCAGAACTTCACACCTTTCATGAAATCTATTAGAAGTTTACTTGTGACTTTGAGCATATTTTGCCAGATGAGAGGGAATCTGGCATCTCCCCATAGACCTGGAATGTGTGCCAAACGCTGCTGCCAGTAGGATTTGAGAGGCTTTGAAGAACAAATGCTAAGGGCTTCAACAGAGCTTACGATGAAACCTACTTCACTATATGACATACGTTATTCCTTATCTCTATACAGAAAAATCTGGAAAACAACCAGACTGAACATTAACTGGGCATCTACTTAGCTTTGCATGATTGGCTGTCTTAGCAAGCTTTAATTTAAAACAACCAATCATAAAACAATAAGATAAATGTATTTAGAAAAAAACAACAACATTCATTTTCCATTTTCATACTATGTTTTAATTTCCTCTTATACATCAGGAGGACTGACACCAATATTACAAACATTTTCAATTCATATTAATTGCTTATCACTTTTTATTCCTGTGCTTCTGACTGATAATAAAGTAATAATCAGTTGCTTCACCTGGTAGCTTTTACCCTGTTATACTTTCTCTCCCTGCATTCTGACCTGCACTGTTCATAATCCTGTCAGCTCTCTAGAAAACAGGCACAAGGATTGTCACCCTACCTAATGTGGAAACCTTCAATCGTATCAATCAGTATTCAATAGTATCTATATGCCTGATCTAGACCTACGCCGATGCGCTGTGCTTTAATAAGCACTCCCCCAGACACTCCCCCCAGTCCCTGTGTATTTACCCTCGCTTACGTCTCAGCTGAAGGCTACCCTAACTTTAGCCGGGTAAGCGAGGGTAAATACGCTGGGACAGGAGCGTTTTTACTAAAACTCCTCCCTCCCTCATTAAACTACTCCTCCCCGCCTACCTACACTAACCTTTGCGTAGTAACATCGAGGAACGCCCCCTCAGCCGTTACTACACTGCTACTACGGACGCCCGATCCCCGAGCGTGCGTTGCCGTAGTTACGCCGGCCAGATGTTGCTTTTAAGCCGATCTTACGCTTACGCCCGGCGTATTAATGTCGGGCTTCACAGGTCTGGATCAGGCCCTATATGCCTGATCTAGATATGGAAGTCCGCATGGAAGAGTGGAGTGCACTCCCCTGTCTCCCCCCTCTCTTGTGCAGAGTCCTGGATACTTACATCTCCAGAATTTTACCTTAACTTCTTTGGACGGGCTCAGATCTGTGCGGAACTGCTGATCACCACTGCTGGCACTTAGTATGCCTATCCCTGCCTATCTGGCGGGGATTAGGTATGTGGAAAACAAGTGCCACTCCCCTGTACGGATCTCCTAGCATACAGGCAGGGCCACCATCAGGGGGGGGGGGGGGGGGGGGCTGTAGACACTTACCATGGCTCTACAGAAGCAGGTATTGGCAGTATCCTAACGTCAATACTTGCTGCTTAGAGCTGTACACTAGCGGCCAATGTGCAGGAAAATCCTTCCCTTAGGATCAGCCCGCTGGTAATTCAATTCCACGGCTACCCCACCCCCATCAGGGATGATGTCGCGTAGGGGATGGGGTGCCGAGGATGTGCCCTGGGCTGCCCTGCATACAGAACATGTGCAGATGTTACTTTTTAGAGGTTTGCTTAAGTCCCCTAATGTTACTAAAGGTAAGAGGATCAGTTTGGCACCCAACTCATGAGGAAGGTAGAAGAGAAAAAGAGGGAAAGTAGAGAGGAGGTTTGGAGAAAGCCCAATCCACCAATCATATAGATGCACTAAGCCGCACCTACGGCAAGGGTCTAGAAAAGCAGTACCAAGGGCTGGGGGTCACTAAATTAAGCACATCTCCAGAACTGAGCAGGATAGTCACAGGAGATCTTCTGGAATAAGCTGGGGACTCAATACCATATACTGAGAATTTTATATTGAGTTTTCCTAGCTGCTGTAACACAGGAGAACGCTTTTAGTCAAGTCAACCTCAATGAGAACTTGGTTTAGGTCTCCACAAAGAGTAGAGGTGAATAAATAAATAAGTTCTATGAGAAATAAAAAGATGTTGAAACATGCTTCCTCATCTGGAGTAATAGGCAGCACTTTCTGCTTCCCAATGTTCTTGAATTCCCTCCTCGTCCTTCACACGTGCTGACAAACCTTAAGGAAGCCAGAGGACATCCATTTCTAGACAACCTGGGCAGATAATCTAGAGCTGTATATGAATGGTATGAGGGGGGAGATAGAGGAAAATATGCCTTTGGAGGACAGTAAATGTCTTCAGCAGTTTAAGACCATGAGCCAGATTTACTAAGCTGCGGGTTTGGAAAAAGTGGAGATGTTGCCCAGAGCAACCAATCAGATTCTAGATCTCACTTTCCTATTACATACTAGAAAATGTCAGATAGAATCTGACTGGTTGCTATGGGCAACATCTCCACTTTTCCAAACCCACAGCTTAGTAAAACTGGCCCCAGGTCTTAAACCATGGTGTGAGTGAATCCTGGGGGAGACCCATAGTAAAATATTTAGGGGAGCGTGGGAGCGATGGTGGCTATCACCTTGCTTTAGCCACTCAACAACCCTTGTGAGCAAAATCTGAAATAAAATCAATGTGTTCCCAGCTTGACTTCTATAGAGAACCGCTTTGCGTACACCTAGCCCTCTCCAGTGTGGCACTGTATTAATCACTCATGTAAACCAGACTTATAACAGGGTAGTAAAACATGTTTCCAATTAGTTATACACAGGAAACAATTATATAATTAACACAAATTTACATATATAAATGCTTTGACAGGGGCTCCCAAATTCTGCATAAAAAAAAAAAATAACAAGCGAAATATTCATCTTTAAACAGCACTAATATCATTTTTTAAAGCAAATTATTGCACTTATCACAATTTTCTGGCAAAGGTACCAGACTTTGAAAATAATCATTTGAGGCAAACAGATGAAAATTTACTCTTGGGCAAAACCATGTTGACATACAGGGGGAGAGAATCCGGATATCGGTCCATTCACAGTTACGTAGTTTTTTCTCTTCCGCAGCCTAACCATAACATTCCCCTTCTATTTGCCAAACTTTAACCTTCCATCTCCTGCAGCCTAACCTTAACCTTAACCCTACATGTCCCAGCGCTAAACCTAACATTCCATGTCTTGTAGCCTGTCCCTAACCCTCCTCTTGTATCAGCCTGTCTCTGTAGCCTGCTGCAGGTCGTTTCCGCAGCCTGCCTTTCGCTTTTGGGAATGGGTACTTTGGCAAAATAGGGCCCATTGTTCCAATAGTAATATTCTGATTGTGAAGCATTTCAGCCCCGATACAGCTGCAATTTAGCTGCTGGCTTTATCAGTGTTGAATTTCGATTCTTCTAACTGAACTGCATCCCAACAGAAGGTGAGATGTGATGTTCCTAAGATCAGGTCTAAACACCAGTTCAAGAGTAAAGCTGGTCAGTATCTGAGTGCAACAAGGAAAAGCAAAGAATAAACTAAGCTTCATTGTAGGCTTGATGAGGGGACATGCTTTGCATTTTGCTGATACTCACAAAACTGTGAGTGAGCATCATGTTGGGAGCTAAGTATCTGGTGTGATTACACAATATACACTCGATTGAGAATATTGCAATTGCAATTTTATTTAATTGTATTGATTTGCACCTACCATGGTATAACGACTAACCATGGTGATGATGAACTTTCAAATGCTATGGGAATTGGGCAGGTTTTTAAAAAGCTGATTATAGTTTTTTATAGCCACTGGTGTTATTACCTGCTTGTAATCTCAAATTGCAACTAAATTATTGTCAGCTCTGAAGCCGCTGCTTTGTGTTTGTTAGAATGAGGGTAAACACTTGCACTGGACATGAATTATATGGGAGCAGGATTCAGATCTGATTTGATTGTCCTCTCATGTTTATTCGTTTGAATTGGATTTTCAGCATGGTTGCGTTTTGCGGCATGCACCCGCATCTGAACAGAATTCCTGTCATTGGTCCATTGGTCTATATCCACTTGTGTTAAGGAGAGATGACAATGTGCAACAACCTTTATTATGCTTGACAGTCACATATAATTACCCCTGTATTTTCAGAATGCAGAAAAACCATTGTATAGAGCGTGACCTGATGTAAAAGACCATTTATCCGAGTCCAGTTCATTGACAGTCAAATTCCGTGAATGGCAGTTTTCTGCTCATGTCGACGTGAGCTCTCCTTGCTTGGGGGAATATAGATCCATGAATGGAAGGTGCTGTTTGAGCATAGTTGATGAATATTCCTCCTCCTACGCAAAGAAAATAATAATTGCAGTTGTTCACAATGTTCCTGAATGAGTAAATGCAGATGCAGAATTGAAGGTAGAATCACTATGTTAAATTAACTGTTTGCTGTGTTGTAATAATAGTCATGATGAAAAACATCCCTTGTGTAAGTAATCATATCTCAAGGTAATGACCTCAATGAGTAAAAGAATACAATTACTGTGGCACTGTATTGTACTTCTTTTGACTAAGGTCCAAGGTAACAGGTCCATGTGTTGCCATGGTTTTGTGTCGGCATAATTGTTGTCAAGGTATTACATTATTGTCTGTTGTACATACACAGATACATGTTATTATTTGCACTTCTGGAAGGTTTTGTAAAATGCTATTTTGGCCACTTCCCTGGGAATTCCGAGGATTCCATAATTTTGGAAAATCCCACCAGCTTCCTACTGGAAACTCCCAGTGAACAGACAGAGGCATTTGATAACGGGTGCAGGTCCCCTTTGTGAACGGCCCTATTTCGATGGGGCTGTTCTGTTCTAGCCAGTTCCAAACTGGCTGGGCAAACGATTGCTTATGCCTTGAAGAGGCACAGCAATCGATCCTGAAGCACCGAACATGGTGCTCCGAAAGTTAAGTCAGTATTCTGGCCCAGATTCACACCAGCAGATGTATTGCATATACGTCCCTAATTTACCGATAATAGCTACTACGCATGTTTAGTAACTATTTTCCGTAATCTACCTATTGTTTCGTTACGTACGTTCTTTAAGACCACATATACGCAATCTAAGTAACGAAACGATATGTAGATTACGTAAAACAGTTACTACGCATGCGTAATAGCTATTATCGGTAAATTAGTATTACACATACGTCCGCTGGTGTGAATCTGAGCCTCTATCCCCAACCAACTCCCTAATCCTTATCCTAACCCTCCCCTCCCCGCAGCCTGACCCTAACCCTCCCTTCCTGCAGCCTAACCCTAAGTCTCCCTTTCCTGCAGCCTGACCCTAACTCTCCCTTCCCGCAGCCTAACCCTAAGTCTCCCTTTCCTGCAGCCTGACCTTAACTCTCCCTTCTCTTGAGCCTAATTCTAACCCCTCCCCTAAGCCTAAAAGTCCCCAGAGAGGGTTAATCACCTCTACGGTGGTCCAGCTGCGGCACTTCTGAAAATGAATGGGTGAGTATGACGACCGCATACATCCATTCATAAAAAAAATCTAAAATGGCTGTAATTTGAAATAGAGACAGCTGAAAAAGCATCTTTTGGCTGTCTCTACTTCGTAATGACAGCCATCGGTGTGGGTAACTATGCTTTTGTATAAGAAGAAAGTAAAATGTGAGAAGCACTGATCAAAAAATGAAAACACTAAATTAAGAGAGATAAGTAAAAGGTGCCTATCTGCCTCACGGCAGAGCTTCGCCTCCAGCTAAAGGCTTATCTGCCCTTCCTATGTCTAGAGGGTGCCCCGATATCTAGGAGAATAGTAAAAGGGGAAAGGGTGTGCAAAAATTGCAACAAATATAGCAGAATCAAAAAATTATGTAAAGAGAAGGAGGCTGCCGAGGTGCACCTCAGCGAGCCTCTTACCACCAACGCGCGTTTCGCCTTGGAAATGGCTTCGTCACGGCACCGTGAGGCAGATAGGCACCTTTTACTCAGTGCTAGCAGAGTGGGCTTTTGTACAGGGAGATTTTCTACACCTCTAATCTATCTGATCTATGCAACTTTTAGCTACTTTGTACTGTATTCAGATACAAAATATCTACCTCAGTCAAAACCTTGTCATATATTAATGCAATGTTATTTCAATATTTTTGTTCTAAAAACTCAATAATTATTTATTGTTTATCTGTTCATTATTCTTTAATTACTAGTTTTGAAGAGATTTGTCCTTCTAGTTAATCCATGCTAGATATTATAAACGTGGTTGTGGTATTTTACATCACTGTATTATTGTCTCAACCATTGTTTATCAATCGTTCAAATTTAATGACTCATTAAGGAAATTATCTTCACATTAAATAAACGTTCATTTTTTGATGACACTGAATTTAATATATAAATATAGACATTATTTTTGCTTGTCTGAGGATATTGGGGTACAACAAGTTTAGACCGCATATACGCAATCTACGTATTGAAATGATACGCAGATTACGTACAACAGCTACTACACATGCGCAGTAGCTATTGTTCAGTGATTTACGTCCGTCTATGGAAGACGGACGTAGTTCTGGATCCGGCCCATTGTCCTTTTTGGTGTTAACTATAATAATATATTTTCCAATTTTCTTGTTGATGTCTATTAATACCTTTTTTGAACTATGCAACTTTAGAATTACTCTTTCTCTCTCTCTCTCTATATATATATATATATAATATTTTTAATATTGTCGCCTATGGTTTTATTTCCTAATAGTTATTGCTAAATTGTATTCAATATGATTAAAGGTTAAGTTTTATTATCTTATAGGGCGACGCTATATCTTTCCCGTTTTCTCCTATGGGTCAATTCTGCTGTTTTTCTGGTATCTTAAAAAACAAAATTCAGTGCAATACGATAAGATCCTTCTTTCCTTTACTTTATCTTTAATTATGCTTTTGATCTACCAAATGTCCTTTATTAAAGTGCTCATAATGTCAGACGGATGTCGACATACCACTGCAAGGTAGCAGGAACCCCCCCCCCCATCTATTAAGGGCTTTGTGGTATCACCCACTGAAGTGACTCAAATATCTTATGTGCTTTATTGCATAGTATCTTTTGTGCTTTATTGCATAGTACACATGAGACCCTATTTATCAATAATAAAAAAAATCTATTTTCTCTATGATTTGAGCATTTTTACAAAGATAAAGGCTTGCTACTAATGATAAGACTTCTGCAACTTTATCAGAATCCGCTGAATTAGAGGTCACTATTATAAGAAAACACCCTCGCTGTTCTTCACTGACTCTTGCCTTTCTTCTGAGTTTTTCATTTTGCATATATGCAGTATTATATCTGGCAGAGGTGTATCTACCCCTTGGCTAGGATGGCACCCTCCAGGGGCGCCGCCCAGGGATGCCACCCATGGCTAAGATATAGTGTCTCCTAGTGCAGCACTGGTCTGGAATCAGACTGCTGCTGGATGCTTTTAAAATGAGGGCTGGCAGCTTGCTAGGATACCCACGGTCACAGACTTCACTGTGACCGCGGGACTTCATGTCTCTCGCAAGTCTCGGTCAAAGTGGGACTTCAATTCTAGCCGCAGTCCCGAACAGAGGACACAGGTAAGGTAGGAGGCTGGATGCACATGAGGGGAGTAATGGGAGGGAGGGAAGCAGGAGACACATGATGGGTGTAATGGGGGGGAGGGGGGGGCTGGAGGCACATGATGGGAGTACTGGGTGGAGGCTGGAGGCACATGATGTGAGTACTGGGGCAGGCTAGAGACACATGATGGGAGTACTGGGAGTAAATGGGAAATGGGGGGGGGGCAAAGGCGCTGGACTTATAGATACACCCCTGGAGAGTGGAACGATATTAGTTCAACTCCATATAAACCCCTATATATTATAAAACTCATTTAACTGATGTCTATTCCAGGAAATGAGGTAGCCACCAATATATGCCATTATAACCCAGAAATGCTTGTGGATACCCCCTACGTCTTACCATTTGTATAACTCCTTTCATAATAGCCATCCCCGGAGAAGCCTGACAAACTCGATGAGTTGGATGTGGAGGCAGTGTTGTTAGATCTGGTTGATTGGTAGGAGTCTGATGGTGACAAGCATATGCGGCCATTTTTGTTGTCTCCAGTGCTCAGTCTGCTCCAATCTGAAATAAAAATGATATTTATAAACATCAATAATTCAAAAAAAAGATTATAGTCATAACTTTGTAGACAAATACCGGCCGTTGTGGATGGTATCATCGTGGCTGAACAGTAACTGACATATCAGACTATCAGGGTGGACAATGTGTATGTATTGAGGGGGACATAGGGAATGGAAAGTGTACTGGAGAGGGGACACAAGAAGGCAGGTTTGTCATTAGGGTGAGAGACCGACAAGCAGTTGTGTAACAGAGGAAGGGAAATATGTAATGGGGGAATGGGGGGAGATGTGTAATGGCGGATATCTTCATTTTATCCATAGACTTTCAGTGCAGTAAGAATCAACGTGAGGCACAAAGAGAAGAACCCATCAATCAGTCTTCATTTAAGTAAAAACAACACTTCCTTTTAGCCAGCAAATGTCAGGGAACATGCTCACCCCGCTCCCCGGCACACTACACTATGGGAGGACAGGATTGGGGGGTGCCATAGCATTCATTTGCTCCGGATGCCATTCATCTATGCTACACTGGCTCTGGTACTAATATATGCATATGGGAGCATTAATATTCTCACTAGACATAATCTCTTCTTATGGCTCCTTTGGTTGTCTTAAATGTGCTGGGTCGGTCACCTTGGATCTGAAAGTGAGTAACAATCCTGTAGCCATCAATGGCCATGATGTAAAGTAAAAAATACAGGCACACAGTTTCTCTGACCTCGTAGATGGACACTGTTGCATGGACATGAATGGAATGGTGAAGCATTGCTAGATGTTTTCACCTCTTTTATTTCCACATATCATTATCTCCTAGCTCCAGTCATGCTAATAATGTTTCTGCACTGTACACATTCTCAGCAATACAATTTCTAACCCTCATCATATATCATATATTAGTTTAACCCAAACATTTTAGGTAACCAGTAACTTTAGGTAGGAAAATCTTCTTTTTTATGTCCTACGAATTGATTGTTTATTTGTATCCTTGGAAAGTCCGGTGTAATAAATTGCTCCACACACACTTTCAAATTAATCTGCATTCTATGGGCCGGATCTAGTTTTCAAGTAAACTAATGACTTACGTGCATTCAGATGACCAAGTATTCCAGCTATAGTGTACAGAAAGTCAGGCAAGTACAAGGCAAGAAGTTAGTGCACAGTGACATGGAACATCAGTACTATAAATTGACTACTAAGGAACACCCATTTGTGATCCCAGCCCAGCCCCTTTGTGGGATGTATAATTTGGACTGGATCCAGAATTCCATTCCTTCCTCGCTGAGAGCTCCAAGTGCAGCGTCAATGGGGATGGTGGATCCAGCCTAATGCTACCAGACCCCTTAATGAACATTTCTGAGCCGTCTTCACTTAAAATGGGGACATCTCGATGTCTGTATAGGTAGCAGGGTGCCTAGGATATGCTTACTGTAAAATGAACATACCTCCCACTAGCATCTGCAAGTGCCCAATCCCACCCCACCATTGGAAAAGTTATGTAACCGCAACCAGTACAGAAGTCTGAATCCAGGGGATCTGGAAATACGGCGCATGCACACTCACAAAATACATGTGTTCTCTGATCCCTGAGACCAGAAAATGCCCATTTTGTGGAATCATAGATTAATCATAGAATTTGACAGCAGAGAAGAACCACTCGGCCCATCTAGGTAGCGCTTTCCAGCTTTTCTGTGAAGCAACCCTTCCTCAAACCCACCACCCTCCAGTTATTATACAGAGGACACTTATCACTCACTCCCCTGGAGCCACAGTCCCTAAAACGCAAATACACTAGGGTTAATTTTGTTAGAAAGCAATTAACATTTTTAGCATCTAGGAGGAAACCAGAGTACCAAGAGGAAACACAAGCAGACACAGGGAAAATATACAAACCCTACACAGATAAGACCTTGAACTTATGACCTCAGCACTGTGAGACACAAGTGCTTCATACTGAGCCACCATGCTACCCCTGTTCTTAAGTGGGCAAAAGACAAAATATGATCCAATGGATTTGCATTGATCCTCACACAAGTGCCACACGCCAACCAAAACACAAATATTCAGCACAATTCAAAAGTCCTATGTATGTGTAGATTCCATTATTTTAAATGAAAATATAGATCATACAGTAACAGTAACTGTCACTGCAGAAAATTCAGCTAATGACTACTGTAGTGGTAGATATGTATGACAGCGTAATGACAATGCCAATATATTCTCACACCTCCAGCCATAAAAATATGTTTTCCATTCCCTAATTATTTAAAGCGCTATAATTCCCATAGATTTCACAACAATTCTATCTCAATCTAAATGTCTTTTTTTCCCCTGCTTTGCCAGATTTGTCATCATACATACAATGACATCCACATGTCCACCCGCCGACTCTTTCCGATTGACGATGCACACTGACAGTAATAACACAAGTCTCAGAAGTGTTTTGGAACATGGACATTTGCAGCTCAGTAATGAGCTGGGAATATCTGTCATCCAGAAATAGAATCCTCTGTACTCTGTTGTATCACAAAAAAGTGTCCATATGACAGATACATACATTTTAATGCCCAAAGTATTACAGAAAAACATTACCCAATGCAGAGTTCTCACCTGAATAGTTGTCAAGCCTGCATCTTCCTAAACAGAGATACATCCTCCAGTGTTTTCTTACATTCTCCTTAATTAGACAATGAAACACGAAAATAAAGAAGCCTAATAAAAAAAAAAAATTATAATAATTACATTTCTTGGTAACATTTGATTCTGAAAATTGTTGCTCGTAAAAACATGATGGAAAATGTGCCCATTTATAATTGAGAAAACTCTTTTTTCTCTCCTAAGAATTTAAGTGGAGTAGCACTCAGCCCACATAAAAGCTGGCTGCTATGATTCACTTGTGGCTCTGTATCATGCCTCAGCCAGCTATAATGTCTTCAGAATGCACAAACTGAATAGGAGCTGGTAACAGATTACAATCAAACTTGTGTATTAGTTTGTGTGTTTGTTTTTACTGAATTCTAAATACTTTCATGGCAAGAGCCGGATTAAGACCTCATGGGCGTCTAGCCAATGTGCTGATTTAATAACCCCCCTTCTAATTTTGTCATTTTGTGGATAAAGACAAACAAAGTCTAGTCTGGGGTTAGGGGGTAATTTTGGGCCACCAAGCCTTATTATAATGATTTCTAAAATTGTAAAGTGCCATATATATATATAT
>WWET01000063.1:1097650-1117014 GCA_011038615.1 Limnodynastes dumerilii | reverse complement strand
TTCGCCATTATAATAAACTTACCTTTGCTGCCTCTCCTCCGGCTCTGTCCTCTGCGGTGCGCGCTCTGAAGAATTGTGACGCTCATGTGACCTTAGGTCACGGGGCGCCTTGTAAACAGAGCAGTGGCTGTGCATAGCGCAGCTAGCTCTGTACAGACAGGGGACAGGAGCGCTATGTGAATGCTCCACCCCCTTGCTCCCCAGCTACAATGTAAGAGGATGGATGTCAGTGATTGACTTCCTCCTCTTAGGCACACTATCGCAGCTGCTGGAATATGACGGCGGCTGCGATACACTGTGTTTAAGAGGAGGATGTCACTCACTGACATCCATCCTCTTTCACGGCAATTTGTAGGGGCCCTTTCTGTGTGGGGCCCCGGGAAGACCGCCCCAATTGCCCCATGGATAATCCGGCCCTGGTCCTTACTTAAAATGGGGATGAAATGTAAGTCTGGATAGGGCATAGGGGGATTAGTACGCCCTTACTGTAAAATTTAAAACCAACCCCCAGAGCAGTAGCTGGAAATCCAGGGGAAAAAAGAGAAAATAGCGCCCCCAACCCTTAAATAGTAACCAGTTTAATCTTAAAAAAGAATTTTCTGCCGCCCCATTTCGACTTTGTGCTCTGGGCAAACGCCCCTATCGCCCACCCCTAATTACGGCCCTGCCAACCCCCCTTCCACTTGTGCTCACACCCACCAAACCAATCCCACCATCGAAAGCAATACAATTAGTACGGAATCTGGATCCAGATGATCCATATGTGTTTTGAGGATACTTAATGACTGTAATGTAATGAGTACTGTATTATCTGCACTACATAACCACTACATTTAGAAGTTTTACTCAGTATTTTGTTCTACTGCATAATGGGGAACTAATAAATGTGTTTGCTTCACCAGTAACAGAATTAATAATACAATGCAAATTACAACTATAATAGTGCTTGTTTTTTTGTCTGTTACAAAGCAAAACTTGTGCAAGTATGGTGAAAATGGCTGTGCCATACTCCAGACTTATAGAGAAGGATTTCCATGCTATAACCAGCATGCCGCTCGCCAGTCCCTTCCTGTTACCTTAGGACATATGGGTAGCCTTGGCAGCGGAAAATTTTGCCCAGGCACTCAGAGGCAAAATAACTTTTGGTGCCCAACCTCCTTCCCCCTGGGATGTGATGACGTCACACCCGACAGTCTATGGGCCCTATTTACAAAGATCATTTTAAGGCGATAGGGCCAGTTTTCACTTCAAAACTGGCCCTATCGCATTAAAATGAAGTCTCATATATTTACAAAATGCTGGAGCGGAGTTTTACACTTTTTATTGCCGGAGGGTAAAAAAATAAAAAATAAAATTTTTAGAACCTAAAAAAAATCAATAAAAAACATTGAACAAACATAGAAAATATAAATAAATATTATAACTCACCTATTCTGGTGTCCGGTCAGGTTGCAGCTGTCCGGTCCCGGCATGAAGACAATGCGCATGCGCAGTGTTTCTCATGTCGGCACTGAAATTTTTCTAAGTCCGGATTGAGAGCTACTGCGCATGTGCAGTACTTCATTCATGCATTGCATGAATGTGAAGTACTGCACACACCCAGCGGCTCATCGCGGGACCTCGCAGGCGGGGCGAGTATTTGTAAATACTGTCAACGAAGCAGCCAGGCTCGCTGCGATGATAAGCCAGCCTGATGCAACTTCATTCACAGGGAACGAGGAAGGTAAGTAAATACACCCCATAGGGAGGAGGCAGCAGAGAGAAGAGGTGGTGGCCTGTATGTATGTAACCACCCTTTCTGGTAAAGCCCAGCTGCCCAGTCCTTTGTGGAGGCCACAGAGACTCACACTGGACACAAGGCTGCCGAGGGGGACAATGGAGAAGTGCCCACCTCCAGGCTGGTGCCTCCATTGTCTCTGGTATTTCCGCCATTGAACCTTGGGTACATTGCTATCATGCAATGCAATCATTCCCTACTGAAGCTGGTACAACTGGGAATTCTCCACCAAGGTGGCAGTCTCTGGAAAGTAAGTAGCCACCATCAAGCATAATCCTGGCTCAAAGCGAGAAATACTGGCATCTGGCACTACCCCCAGCTCCTGTGATTGCCCAGCAATGAGATGTTAATATCTTTAGTAATGTACTATACTTACAAGTAGAACTCCAAAGTGAGTAAGATGATTGCAGTAACATGATGTATATTCTGTGTTTGTAAAGGTTACTGAACAGCCAGATGAGTTCCATCCACCCAATTTATCTGTAACAAAAATATATTATAGATCAAATATATTATAGACAAAATCAGCTTAAAAATCAATCATTATTCATTGTCATTAAATAAGTTTAACCATTGGATTCAATATCCCAACAGGATAGGAAAGGATTTAAAACAATTTGAAGGTATTAAAATTTCTTTGAATCCTGGACTAAATAGAACCATTTTACACCAATAGATATTGTGCCAAAACAAAAAGTGAGTTGTATAATCATAAAGAACCAGTTTTCAGCCTCCCATGAAATTATTCAATGACAATTATTTTTTTTTTAAATGACTTGGTTAGAAATATTAAAGATAAGAAGCCTGATCCAGAATTCAGAAATCCTACGTACGCAGGTCAGCTCTGAATAGGTACTGTGCATGTGTTATACCTATATTTCCACATCACAATGCATCTACCTGATGCTGCTGTCTCTGTACAGAGGGCTGGCCCACTCACCATGCATACAAGTTACGCATTATGAGTGGGCATAAGAATTTAAATTGTACAGTAAGGGCTTGTCTTAAGGTAGTCTTCTGGTTACAGAAATGCATTATACAAGTAGGAGTTCAGGGTGTGTGTGTGTGTGTGTGTGTGTGTGTGTAACCCAGTTCTCCATCTAAATAGCTTGGATCCAATGCTGGACAATGCACCACATTGCTGAACATTTTTTTCTAGGGTAACATAGGGCCTGATCCAGAACTACGATGGTACACTGAGCGTGCTAACGCTCAGCGTACCATCGCTTCACTCCCCCCGACATTCCCCCTTGCCCCAGCTACCCTAACTTCAGCCGGTGTAAGCGAGTGTTAATACGTTACTACGCTTCTGCTTCCGAGATCAGGCGTTTCCGTGCCTACGCCGGGCAACATCTGCCCAGCGCTTGCGCAGATCAGCTTTTAAGCCGATCTTACGCTGCTGGCTGGCGTCTAAACACCAGCCAGCGTAGGTCTGGATACGACCCATAATGCATAAAACTTCTTACATTGCTATAGCTAAGACTTTATTGATATATATTCTAGAGTGTAAACTTTCGAGCATGGCCCTCTTACCCAACTGATCTGTTTGCTACTACCTAGTCTTGTTTTTTACTGATTGGTTAAAATTGTAAAGCGCAACATAATATATGATGGCAGTATATAAAAATAAAATAAAAATAAATAAATTAATTACATTTCTTTCATGTTCCAGGAGGCCAAATGTGTATTAATCAACCAGAATATTTACCTTGTATTTGAGTGGTATTTGCTGGTTGATGAATACACCTTTGGCCTTCGGGAACATTTAATAAACTCTGACCTCTGGTATGCATACACCTTTATAGGTGATACATATACTTAGGTGGTGGTCACCAATGTGATTGAAAAATTTTGCACTCATAGGCGCCTCCGGGTTTATTATTCTACTTCTTTCAGCTTTTATCCATGGGAACTAACGGACACACACTCAAGGACGGCAGCCCCTAAAATACCAGGAATTTCCACCACGAATATTGATTCTTTGAGACTTATATATTTATTTTTGCACATACAATCAATATATTTCACAGCAGTTACTGGAAATGAGCGCCATTGTACTAGGTTTTTTCTTTTTTCTAACAAATATTTTTGATCTGTTGGACAATGCTTTTTAATAAAAAAAAAAGTTTAAAAGAAAAAAATGTATATTATACTTCCTTGTATTTAAGCGCTAACTAATAATGTATAGTTACCACAAGTATCTGCGCTGCCCCCTAAGGACAGGCTTAAATGTGACACAGCAGTGCTATGACTGCGTTTTGTAGTCACATTGGAGACCCAAAGAATGACTCGTAATATGAGGTTTCTAACAGCAGCAGGAAGACTTTAGTGCCAAACATACAGCTAGGATAAAAAAATCTAAAAAGCAAATAAAACTTACTGTTTATATTAAAGTCCCAAAATACACACTTTACTGGCAAATTGTGCTGTAAGAAACAGAAAAAAACACCTTACATTCAGCATATAATAATAATAATAATAATGGGCCTGATTCACAAATAAAAAGAAAATAAGTACATGCAAATTCATAACTACGCACCTAAGTTGCAAGTCAACTCCCATGACACTCCTCTTGTTCTTACGGATCTCTGCTGACCTCCGCCTCCACAGGCCTACCTTAACCCTTCGTGTATATCTTTGTGCGGATATTGCTAAAGTACATACAGAGTTTGCTAACCCCGCCCACTCAGCCTTATTTAAATGCCTCCCCCCACCCACTGTTCTTAACTTCCTTCTTACGGATCTTATTAGGCACACAGTTGATATCCGTACATAACGGGTTTCTATGTATAACATCTGGATACACAATTTGCATAAAATCACCAATACAACGCACACGGTTTGAGAATATTTTTAGATCTACTGATCGTTTGTATTAATAAAATATTGGTCTTCTATATAATAATTATATGTATATAGAAGAATGTAATACATTTTGTATAACTTACCACATTTTCAAGAATATGTCTTAGAGTTATTTCCACCGGTATGTTCAGGTCTTCAATCTTAGTGCCCTCAACACTGGCACTGATGATGTAAGTGTTTAATTTAAAATTGCTGAATTCAGATTCCTACAAACAATTACACATAAACTCAGATTTTTATTTTTTTTTAAATGCATGGGAATCCACTATCGGAGATCCGGTGGATCCACAAAAGCACACACCACTAACCACTGCACTCTCACAGATAGATTTCTTAGATCCATACCCCGTCTTGGGTCTACACTTACACCTTGTTTAGGACACCTATACTGTACATTGTAATACCAAGCTCACCCACTTCCGAGCACAATATAATAATAATAATAGTAGTAATAATAATAATAATAATAATAATAATAATAATATATCCCCTATTGTAAACTGACCACAGTTTTCTGTGCTAGCACATTAGACATGGTTTGAGTTATAATTGCAATATCAGACTGTTTGCCCATTTGCTGCTCTTCATTATAATTGCAGGCAATAGGTGGAGGCAGCATTGTCTGGCCACTGTATGTCCCATAACATTAGTTTCCGGATTCACAGTTACGTAGATAGTGTAAATAAGCTACTAGGCTCAATTCTTAAAACAACGTACGTAAGACAAAAACTACGTAACTGTGAATCTGGACCTAGTAGAGCACTAGGTTGCTGTCTACATTTTCATTATGATTAAAAGATATATTAATAAAATGCATATATTTCTAGGGTCCTCTTTCAGTTTATACTTAATTTGACATGAAATGGAAAGACACCAAAGCTTTCAGCACAACGTGTTTACCTTAAAAAGTGATTGGCTCCCAAAAAAGTTGAACTGCACTTTGGAATCTGTAACAAACACTTGGTTTTGTATTTCTTCAGGTAGATGAATGTAGGCCACAGCCTTGTCTGCAGGAACTTTTTCAAATGTTATCTGTGTAAATAGTTTTCCAAAAAGAAATTATGAGCAGACTTTGAATTTACCCCAATGGTAACTTTCCATTAATGTTATAAGGTGGCCTGATCACAACCACAGGATCAGCAGAGTGCATTCATTAATCATAGATGCAGTCTATAGGGAGGTGAGGAGATATGGCTGTAGTTCCAACACCATAATAGCCTGGAGGGGCCACTCTTTATGCAGGTTTTTTTCCAGAACCTCTTTAATTATGGCACAACAATGATGCATAGAACGACTGTGACACTACAATTGGGCTTAGAAGGGCAAGAACACTACGAAGGGACATTAAAGGACTGAGGGCTGGATCCAGCCTTAAGTAAATGCTTGAAATGAGTTACTCCTAGGCTAAACCATGTTGATTGCAGGGGAGTCATATTTCATCTGTTGCAAACAGTATTAGAGTTGAGAGGTGATGTTTCCTATTCCAAGTCTAAATAACAGTGTGATAGTAAAGCTGGTCAGTATTTGTGTGCAGTAAGCAATTCAAAGATATATCCCTGCATGCAAAGAGTACAATTAACTTGACTCCCCCTGAAATCAACATGGTTTAGCCCAGGAGTAACTAAGTTCAAGCACTTAACTAAGTCTGGATCCATCCCTTATACCTTTAGCTGAGTATCGGTACTTTTTTTCACACTAATATGTATACAAATCAATCAATAATCTTGAGTTACCAGCAATCTTACCTTTATGTCCTTCCCCTCAAGGTACGACATTACAGTGAAGTAAAATTCTTTAAATTTCTTCACATTTGCCACTAGTAACGCCATAGAATCTGCCGTGACATTGGCCGTGTCTCCGGTAAAATTCATTTGGAATCCAATCCCCTCTGTAATGTTTAGTATTCTTAAAAACAATGAAGAATTGTCAGTAAATATTTAGAGTTGCTACATAGTATATGTTTTTAAATACATTATTATTTATAGTATAAAGTTATATGTTGCCTTTTTAGGAATTGAGTGCATTTTTATTGTATATAGACAATGGGCTGGATCCAGACTTAAGTAAGTGCTTGAAATTAGTTACTCCTGGGCTAAACCATGGTGATTGCAGGGGAGTCATATTTCATCTGTTGCAAACAGTATTAGAGTTGAGAAGTGATGTTTGCTATCCCAAGTCTAAATAACAGTGTGATAGTAAAGCTGGTCAGTATCTGTGTGCAATAAGCAATTCAAAGATATATCCCTGCATGCAAAGAATACAATTAACTTGACTCCCCCTGCAATCAACATGGTTTAGCCCAGGAGTAACTAATTTCAAGCACTTACTTAACTCTGGATCTAGCACAATGTCCTCATTCTGCTTGGCTGCTTCTGCCATATAAAACTTGCCAAGCCTGCCCCTATTCTGTTTCAAATCATAAAAATGCACCACTGATGTGCCCACAAATAGGATTCAGGCACATCTGCAATGCATATTTACGATATAGATACATGGGCTACTGTGATCAAAATCTTTTTCACGCATGATATGAGGAGTGAATGGTGCAATCACAACTAATTAAAGCCAGTAGATGAGTGCATCAGTTTGTAAATCAAATTTAAATGGGAAAAGCCATTATAGGCTGAACACTCACGCATTGGTAAAAATACGCAGCGAATTGTCGGCTTTTGTGGTAATTAAATTGATCACATCCAAATGAATCTTTGCATTTTCCAGATCCATTTTTCCAAGTAGAATTATTTCAGACAGTTTGGTCAGAATGATTCTTATGGTGTTTTCCGGTAAGGACGGGACTTGTTTGGTCATATTTAATATCTGCTCTGCCAGATATTTAGCGTTTTCTAGAACAAAAAAAAAGAAACAGAAATTTTGGACATTTTGTGGAATACCATATTGTCACTGTATTTAATGTATTAAATCTAAAACTACTGTCTATAAAAGCTTGCTGCATATCACATTTAGTATTCCTGTACCTGGCGTCACAGTCACATTTTCTAAATCCGCAAATGAACTGGGGATACATCTGCTATAGTCAGGATTTTCCCACTCCGCACACTCAGTATTGACATTGATATTGCTAAAACATACAGGAAAAAATGGTTAGAATTTAATGTTGAGCCTGTGTTGTAACTACCATGGAAATAGAGGGTACTGCTACTATAGGGCCCATAGGAGAAGGCCTCCCACCCTGCTCCCATAAAGCTCTAAGCTGTCAGACGCTGGCAGCTTAAGACAGTACTGGGCACTCAGGCCCCGCCTCCCTGCTACTTCTGCCCCTGGGGCTTAAAAAAGCTTTAATAAAGTGTGGATCAGCATGTATCCGCACCTATATTAAAGCTTCCTCCCCTGTCACCTCCCCCTTTTTTTTATGAACCTAGGGCAGGGTTGCCGACTCTCCCGGAATGTCCGGCAGACTCCCGAAATTCGGGCAGCTTTTCCGGTATACCGGGAGAGCCTACAAATCTCCCACAAGTGACTTGAGGCCTGTGGGTTCATGGAAACCACGGCCTCAAGTTCTGCCCCCCTGCCTAGCAACACTAGTATACTAGTGTTGCTAGGGACAGGGATGGACATGATGACGCAATTTGCACCATCAAGCCCTGTCCTTATCCCTATTACAGTGAAAAATGGGTAAGTATTAGTCAGGGGGCTGGGCTTAATGGCACGATTTGCATAAATTGCGTCATTAAGCCCCGCCCCCTGTATGCATCTATGTCTTCCCTCTGGGATCTCCCAGAGAGAAGCAGTTAAAAGTCGGTCTCCTGCTGATAAACATATTTACATAATGCTTGTATATTGCTAAACTTACCAGTATCTTGTGGCAAACTCATCAAGGTGTGTGTAGCATGCTACTCTATCAGTTTCTGCTGGGTTTGTCTCTGTCCAAGTATATATAAATTCTTCATTATAGCTTGTGCTGTTGCTCGGACAATGTCCTGGATCTGAGAACAAATATATTTTAGTGTATTTTAGCTTAGATTAGCACTGCACAGGCCAAGAACAGAAACACACAAATGTCTGCGATGATGAGTTGTACATAATCGTGGCCTACAGTATCTTGGGCTTCATTTGAAGTTAAAGATATTTACAAATCATGGATCACCACAGAAAATTGCTAATTGCCATGTACACACTTCATATATGTCCGCCAGCCCATTCTTCTGAATGTGGGCTGGCAAATCATAATATTTACTTACTCTCAGAGTTTCTCACTCAGATCCCAGAGTAAAAATAACGCCACCTGAGGATATTATTAATATGGGAAACATTTCACCAGTCTTCCCATATATCACCCTTTTACTCCCCCTATTAGCTGTTATTAGGGGGAACAAAAAGAGGAGGGAATATATATGGCACATATATATGGCACAATGCTAGAATATACAGTGTATTAAAATATAAAAAAATATTAACTCACATACTAATAAATAAATAAACAGTACACTATACGTCCTTTTATAAGACTTCTAGTTAGCAGATTATTTACTCTGTTCATTGCAAACATTATTTAGGTATAAACTTTACATATTACAAATAAGGGTGAGAAAAATAAATAAATAAATAAAACAATGATTAGATAAAAATAAATAAAAAAGAAAGAAAGAAAGAAAGAGTAAAAACTTACCTAAGAATAAAGTCCCAGCACATGTGATGTGATTTTTTGGGACTTAGAAAAGAATGTGCCGGGACTTCATTCACACTTCAATTGAATGAGTGATCCTACGATGTCAGCAATGATCTCACAGATCATCGCGGGACCTCACTAAAGGGGTGAGTATTAGTAAATCTGCTGAACGAAGTTGCCAGGCTCGCAATGTGGGGTCAGGGCGCAATTTGTTCCCTTACATAGAGTGCTGGCAGCACCCTTAGGGCCAACGTCTTATATTCCATCCGTTTCTAACAGCCACTCTCTTACTTTTTTTTCTTGTATGAAGCAGGAGTGAGTTCTGCTGCACTTGTCCAACTAGAAGTGTGGGTTAGAGATCACCACAACGTGGAGCCATAACTGGGTTTATTTACCTAACTGTCATTGCAGAAGACCAACCAGAATGCTGGCAGAGCAAAAAATAAATAAATACATTTAAAAAAAAAATGGGGACTGTAAAAACACTGAGTTGTGTGTGCACATAGGTGCAGTACAGGGGGAAGCAGCAGGGGGCACCCTGTTAGTCTGTATGACTTAAATGTTAGCAGTAGTAGTATGTACTTAATGGACACTAAGCATAGCTGGCCGTCAGATGACTAATGATTCCATATGACTGAAATTCTGGATTTTCAGTCATACAGACTTGCAGTGTGCAGGTCAGCCTGCGCACCCCTCTCCATCTGCTCTCTTACTTCTCACCCTACACATCATCACCTGAAGCTGCTGCATGATGCTGATGTAACCTAAGTTACCAGGTAGAGTGTGTCTCAGAAGAGTCAAGAGGAAAGAAAAGACTTTCATTTCTTTGTAAACAAAGGCGATTTTGGGGGAATGGGGTGTTTTTAAGGAGTCTATAACATTTTTTTAATTTAACGGCATTCACCCCTATCAGTGCATGTACAATAATATGAATAACCCATTGTGTTTTTTTGCAGATTGCTGGCCATGATAATTATTTTCCAGCCATGTGCTCTTTTATGCTTATATAAAATCTGTTTATTCATATTATGAGCTGGATTCATTTCCTTTCACTTTATTTGAAGCTAAAACTTATAACACTCATAAATGATCATTTGATTCAAACTAGAGTGATTTTTATTCAAACAAAATGAATATATATTTAAATTTTCATACACTTGTAAAATTTTTACAGATTTACTTCCAAATTCTATATAATTATGTTAAATGCTGAACAAATTCATTCTTCTGGAAGAAAGATTAACATTGTTTGACTTGCTATTGCTATGAAAAGAGGAAGGAAATTAAACAGTAAATGACTACTGCTATGCAAATATTATATTTTAAAAGGAAAATAATTACCTAAGGGATCTGTAGTCACTGACTGTACAGAAAGACTTATATTAAAATCTGGATCTGTATAATTCTTATTTTTCAATAGATTGTTCAAGTGTGAAGACAGTAATTCCGGGGTCATAGAAGAATTCGCTTGGACAATGGATTTGGCATTATAGCTATAGAAAGTAAAAAGCATAATTATGTCAATGGCACATTTGTGTTTAAAGAATCTAATAAAACAACACACATTCACAAAAACAATGCACACCATAGTTATACTAACTTGGAAGCACCAGAGTCCACTTTGATCTCCCTTTTCTGGCAGCAGAAAATAGGAACAAAATAATTTATAAAAGACAGAAAAAATAATCTTTTGATAATCAGTTTAGGGATTTAAACATGATTTTAAAATATTAAACATGCAAAGCAGTAGCTATTATCTAACACTAGGGGGAGTATGTTCTTGAAAGAAATTATGAAAGATTCACCTCATAGATCAGGGTCATTTTAGCCTAAAAAAACATTTTAAAGAAAAGTGGTGACCCCGTCCTATGTATAATACAGACCAAAGGACATATACACCCAGCTCAGACAGCCTCTGTTCAAGTGGTTTCATGACTTACAGATAACTAGTAAGCAACCATCTTATAGCAATTAATTCTACCTTCTCTTCAAAGGACCACTGGCTAAATAATAGGTTGCATTTAATGCCATTAAATAAGTTGTTTCTTTTAAATTACTTAGAATATGGCAAAACACTATTTACATTTTACAACTAGTAATTCTGAACATATGCAACTAACCCTTATCATTTCTAAGTATACATTTGCCTCTAAACCTATAGGAAACTAGGGATTGATTGGAATTTTTAAGAACCATTTTATCCAAGAATCTACCTACAGTATATGAGGCATGAAATTAGGATTATATGAGGGTTTATTCACATGGCCTAATAATACATCTCTCTTAGTTCTAAAGCTATATAAGACGATGAAAAATAACACAGAGGCTGCCGTTGATGGAGTGAGTCATTTAAAATATGAATGACCAGGTGTAAGCCAACATATAAATCATATTTTCAGCGTGCCATATTTGATTATATTGTTGGTTACTTTAGTAACTTAGGGCTGTATTCACAAATACATTTATGTGTGGGGTTGTGTGCGTATTTTTAGGAGCGGAATAACTGCGAATGCGGAGTAACTATTTCCACGCAAATTGCGTAGGATTTACGCACGTAAGTACTTTAGGCACGGACTTGGAAATCTCACCTAGGGACATACGTACGGAGGGGCGTGGTTATTTTCCGTACGTTCAAAGTTACGTGTAAGTGGGCGGGGAGGCGTTTAAATGGGTATTTGAAGGCGCGGTTAGTTAGATACGCACGTACGTAAGTACACACGTAGAGATAAGGATGCCCTATGGGGGCGTAAGTCACCGAAAACCCGTCCGTGCGAGGGGAGGGTCATGGATGTTGCCTTGCTACATGCGTGTGTAAAAACGCGCACATAGTAAACACGCCTTTGTGAATCCGGTCCTCGATGCTGTTTCCAAATGTTTTCAAGTGAAGGATATTTTGGATTTTTGGACATATTTCAATGTGATAGTTTATGAAGCATTTCTTATGGTTAAGAAGAATGGACCGTGTTCATAAGTAAGACTGATCCACGTTGCAGGGATAACGGTACTGCGCACGCACAGAACAGATCTGCAGCCAACCGATGCTGCACTCCGTGTGGATTAGAGCCCCCCACACGCGGGGTGTGCCCATCCCCGATGTGTAGGAGAGACGCATGGGTGTAGGCATAAACTAAGCCCTTACGTACAATGCAGTATCAGATACTTAAGGTAGGGTTCCTGCTGGCGGATACACAACCTGCACATAGAAGAGCCCTGCCCTGCTCTCCTCCATGTGGACTTGTGAACCTCACAATCCGTTTGTTAAACTCCACAGCGGAGGCTACGGAATGGAATATAATTAAGGGCCAGATTTACTAAGGTGCAGGTTTGAAAAAGTGGAGATGTTGCCCATAGCAACCAATCAGATACTAGCTCTCACTTTCCTATTACATACTAGAGAATGTCAGCTAGAATCTGATTGGTTGCTATGGGCAATATATCTACTTTTCCAAACCCGCAGCTTAGTAAACCTGGCTCTAAGTGTGTATATGGTCCGATATCACTCAGATACTAAGCAGATCTTGGATTTTTGCCCGTGTGTTGCATTTAAATCTTGAGTGTTGCCGTTTGTATGTTCTGTACATTTATTGTGATCTCTCTATTTATCTTTTTCTTTTTAAACGATGCTGTAAGTGGTGATTATATAGGGCATGCTTGCTCATCATGTGGCTATCCAGGTGTATTGAAAGCTATAAGTCTCAGAATGCTAGATAAAGCTGATAGATGGCAGTGCATGCTGGGACACCTGGAGAGCAAAGGCTGACCAGGCCTTGCTTATGTATAGTTTTTTTTTACCTCTTTTTATTTTAATATGGTTGCATAAATATTTGGAGCTTACGACACAATATTTGCCTTATTGTGGTGGTCTCGTCCTGTGATTATCCTTCTAGATCCTAAGATCTTCTGAAGTTTTGAACCAACAAGACATGGAAAGATAATCCAGTATATGGACATTCCTTCTGTATACAATAAGGTGGAAGCACAATCGCAGTAACTTTTTCACTTTTTTTTTATCAAGCCTTCATTGCTTATTGTAAATCCAGTTCTTAATATGTGTCCACCATTTATATTACCAAGATTACCCAAAGTTTAAAATTAATCCCTATCACAAAGGTAACTCATTAAAGGGAAGTAAAAGAACTATTTTACCTTTTTATTGTTTTTTTGAGTAGGAACATTCCCAAGTTCATTACTGCAGCAAACGTTGAGACAATGGTATTAGATCAGCAGGTACAGTTTGATTAACGTGATTAATGTTAAGAGACAACATGAAATAGAACAATGTAGTATTAAAGGAAGGAAAACCACAGAAACAATATAAGATATATTTTATAAAGGGGCTGTCCTGGAGTTAATAGAAGAAGCACAAAAATTAGCAAATCTGCACCTGGACAAACCCTACTGCAATGAGCGGACTGAAAATCAATTCAACTTTTTGCATGATGATAATTTTGGTATTGAACGTCAATACTGAACAGCTTTACTTTTTCATTCTAAATGTTGAACTACAATATATCAGCTCTCTGCACATTTATAATATTTCCTATCCTATAGTTCCATATGATTTTGCCCAGGTGCAGATTTGTATCTTTGTAAAGCTGCATTTTCAACTATGTAATTATCATGTGTAGATTCCAGACCATTTGGAATAATGGTGTAAGAGTGTGCACAATCCCACTATAATAATTTGGGGTTATGAACATCCTAAAAATGACTATCACTGATGGCACAATAACAGACCAATGGGGGTAGTGTGAACGCGGTATGATGTGGTGATGACTGTCCAACTTCATGATCGTTTCAGCAAATGATTAGGAGAGATGATGATCTCAGATCTGCTGATAAATTAGTGTGTGTACATTAATCACCTTGCTCATTGGGACTTGCAATTGGGGGTGAAATTGTAAGGGCTATTGCATCTCAAGTGTGATTGCGTAGGTGTGTACCCAACCCTAGAACAGCCCCGGAATCTCTTCACTTTTTCAATTGTCCCTTATTATTTTATTTATTCATTCAGATTTCAGAATATGATTATTATACCATATGATTATTGATATCAGAAAGTGGATATTGTGGACATGTTGACTTCAAGGCTTTAGTGAATCATTCTAAATAAAAAAAATATTAGCATTTATCCTGTATTTGTGTGATCCCTTAAAAATATGTAGGACGTTATGGGAGGAATTAAATGAAACCCATATGTTTTCCCCAATTTTGGCCATGTTAACATTATCCACTCTCTCTATATTAAATAACATATAGCAGATCTTTTGTAATCTGTATCAAATGTTTTGTGCAGTATAAGTAAATCATTCCTGAAAAAACAACAAAACTTCAGAGAGTTTAAAACATAATTTAAAAATCATTTTATCATTTATCTGTAAAGAATAGTTTTTCCTGTAGAACTGGTGCATGCAACATATACTGGTAATTAGAGAATTCATCAACTCAATTTTTGAAATGATATCTTTCGGATAAAAGGATAATTTGCTAATCAATGTTCTATTGTTTTCCTCAAGTGAAAGGGGTAGACAAAAATCATCTCTGGTCTCCGATTTCAATCCATTGAAAGACAATCTAGCCAATCTGCCATATGTCCAACCATTCCAAACAATTATAAATCAATTGATTACTAAGCTGCAGGTTTGGGAAAGTGGAGATGTTGCCTATAGCAACCAATCAGATTCTAGCTCTCACTTTCTTTTTACATACTAGAGAATGTCAGCTAAAATCTGATTGGTTGCTATGGGCAACATCTCCACTTTTCCAAACTCACAGCTTAGTAAATCTGGCACTCATTAGTATTTGAATAAGAATGGTCAAATGCTCAAAAGATGGCAAAAAAGATTATGATCTGTTGATTGGCTTATCAAGCATGCTTACACTATTAGACCATCAGAATACTATACTATGATTTTCTGGTGTTCTAAAATCTTTTAAATCTTGAAGATAAATGTGTTCCGTCCTTTCAAGAGTGAATGACTCTCTCAGAACGTTGTAATGTTGGTTGAATTTTATGTTGCAAGCCTGGGATGAAATCAGGAGGGGTGGTTAGGGGGGGGGGGCAGGACTATGCTTCCGCCATGGCTCTGCACAAAGGGCCAGACCTGGCGACTGCAGAGCTGGCATTCTGGGTATATGACAAATAGCATATGTGCATTATCATCACAGCTTTCTGTGCATATGCTTTGGTTTGTTCCCTTAATAAGATACCTGCTGGTACCCTAATTTGTTGGCATATATTGTCTACTACATTGTTGGATTGATTTTTACAACTTTTTTTTTTATTTTTTTTACAAATGATCAGTTTTTAGATCTGTAAATGCACGATATGATTATGAGCCGGATTCTCACTTGCGAACGTTATTCACAACGTGATTTTCGGGCAATGCGGATGCCAGATATTATGCAATGGATCTACAGGGGCAATGGAACTTAGTTAAATATGCCTGAAGAGCCATCCAACAGGACGCCATCCCCTCCGCATGCCTAAACGCCATAAAGTGGGCGGGGGAAGCATGTAAATTTTACAGTAGGGGGTGGGTTTCATAGGTCTGTGCAGATTAGCGCTCATACAGACTGCTGATCAGCACGGGACACTTAAGGTAGCCATTGTAAGTGCTGCCAAATCCGAGAGAGAGAGAGAGAGAGAGAGAGAGAGAGAGAGAGAGAGAGAGAGAGACAGCAGAGCATACAGGAAACGCTCAGAGGTCTGGATCCGGCCCTGTGTCTTCTCCAGTGTCATGTTATGTGAGTTGAGTGAGCAATTATTTATTGAATAAGGGAATGCTGACTCTCACATCATAATGACAGAATAATCCCACCACAACCCCTTAATAATGAAAAGCAGGAAAGCTTCTTCATGATTGCAGCCTGGATAATCTTGTCCCTTCCAATATGTAGATCATATAGATTTTAAATGGAAGTATTAGCTGTAAGCACATCCTCACTGCCGCTTTTGTTGTGATTAGTGACTGTGTTATATTTGCAAGTCTTGTGTTTGATGTACTGTCACTTGCATTTATATAAAATAAATGTAGATATCAGCACTTTGTTCATGAAGCACCATATACACTTAAAGAAAACAGAAACTGGCCACTAAGCTTAGAATTAGTGCTATACAGAAGACCCTGCTCAGACAACACTGAATATTACATACCCCTGATCATCAGTCACAATAATCTGCATTAGAGCAAACTCTGTGTTCTTCAGTAAGTTGCACATCTGTGGAAACATAATATAATGGAATTTATTAATCACACTCTTATGAAAATTAAATATGTGACTGGTATGAAAGACTAATGCGAATAGAGGCAAACAGTGGCAGACAGTGGCAGACAGTGGCAGACGTAGATCATTATATAGGGCTGTATTCACAGATCCGTTTTTGCATGGAGTTCCGTGCATATTTTTAGGATCGGAGTAACTGCGCATGTGTAGTAACTTTATTTATGCTATTTACGTAGAATATACGTAGAATATACGCACGGACGTCCATTAGGCACGTACTTGTGAATCGCACTTGGGGACATACGTATGGAGGGGCGTGGCTAAAATCTGTACGGACAAAGTTACGTTAAAGTGGGTGGGGGAGGCATTTAAATGACCATTTGAGGGTGCGATTAGCTACATACGCAAGTGCATAAGTATTATACGCATGTAAATGCAAACGTGAAGATAAGGGAGCTCTATGGTGGCGGAAGTCTACGTAAACCCGTCCGTTTGAGGGGAGTGTCATGGGTGTTGGCTTGCAATGCACATGCGTATAATTGCACACCTAGAACTAACGGATCTGTGAATACAGCCAATAGTCTTGCAATGGTCATGAGCACTCCAATGCATGTAAGGATACTTGCTCCGTTGCCTACTAGGCTGTGAGGCTGATATAGTAGGTTATAATAAGTGACAACACAAGGTCTGGGTAGGGACAGAGTAGGTAGCTGAAGCGGCGTTCCCCCTTCCGGATCTACAGTGGGTCCCTAGAGCTTTGCCTTCCGCAGACCCCTCTCTCCTAACCTCTACACGTCACATGCTGCAAGTTTGGGATAGAGCAGTACTTTCATTAAAAGATTTTGAGGTTCTTTCAACAGTCATATCTATAAAGTAAATTGATACCTAATCTATACCTATCTCATTAGCATTATCTTGTCATCAATTTGATCAAACACACCATGAGTGGTATGACCCTTGCTGCTTTTTCATATCTACAGACTACATATGGTCTTCAAAATTCAAATCATTATAAATATTTGCATATCTTTGGATTTCCAAAGTCCCTCAGGGTCAAGTTGGTTTTACACCTCGCCATTTCCTATGCTACACAGGTTTGAGGGCAATACAGAGACAAAAGGTATTTTTTTGGAATATGTAGCTGTCAGAGCCTCGGGATCTCTCTAAATCTCAGCTTCATTGGTAATAAGATTTGGCAATCCTTTTGACCACCTTTCAGTGGGACAAAATTTATGCGACTTCACTAAAAATATCTAAATGCTCTAATCATGTTGAAATGCTGGCAAAGTTAATAAACCGGAGCTACCTTACACCAGATAGATTACATCGTGTTTGGCCGTCACACTCTAAAACCTGCTGAGGGGATGCGGTCTTGTGGGAAATGTTTTGCATGTTTTTTGGAACTATCCATTAGTCAAACAGTTATGGGAAGAGGTATTCAGGTTTATAAACACACTCTTTAAATCAAATATTTTCCCCTACCACGTCATTAGCTTTGTTACATGTATACCGCTCTGTCCAGAGTTGTCATGGACACATGTTAGGGCATATATTCATTTCTACAAAAGCTGCCATCGCACAAAATTGGAAATCTCCAGAGCTGCCTAAGCGTGCTAAAATAATTATCAGTATATCCAGGGTATGGAGACCAGAGGCATCTGTTTCCTGTTCCCCTATATCTATTTGTTTTACTTAATAAAAATCAATTAAATCTGTCTGTCCCTCCACTCTGTCTTCTCACTCTGGCGGATCCTGACTATTTCCATACGTCACACACTGAAATTATTTACTGCTCGTAAAGCTGCGTTATGTACAGAGTTATAACTTCACATGGGCCCACTCACCATGTGCACAGAAAACACATGGTGGGTGGGAATTGGCGAAGAACTTACATATGATGCAGTATTCCTAAAGCAAAGAGATGCATTTGGAATACTTAAGGTAGTGCTATGGCCACAGATTTGACTATTAAGTCTGAATAACACCTTTCTGTTCTGTCACTCCATTTAGTCTTCTTCCACTCTGTCCTGTCCACTCCTATGCTCTCTCCTCTCTCTCTCTCTCTCTCTCTCTCTCTTCCTCTATCTTGCTATCTCTCTTCTCTCTTTCACCCTGTCTCTCCTCTTTTATTTGGTCTCTCTCCTGTGATCACCACTGGTGCTCTGTCCTGTCCACTCCTACTCTCTCTCTCTCTCTCTCTCTATCTTGCTCTCTCTCCTCTCTCTGTCTCTCTCTCTCTCTGTCTCTCTCTCTTCTCTCTTTCTCTATCTTGCTCTCCTCTCTCTCTCTCTCTCTCTCTCTCTCTCTCTCTATCTCTCTCTTCTCTCTTTCTCTATCTTGCTCCCTCTCTTCTCTCTGTCTCTGTCGCTCTCTCTCTCTTCTCTCTTTCTCTATCTTGCTCTATCTCTCTATCTGCTCTCTCTGTCTCTGTCTCTTGGGATTATAATTAGGGTTTGGATTAGCATTACTGTAATGCTGTAAAAATCAATTGCTGGCATTACAATATTCCATCTGCCAATTGTCAAGTTAAGAATTCAGTCACATACATAATTCGACTATGGGAGGGCGACCATCTCCTCAGTACTGGGCCCCACAATTTCTGACAGTAACCCTGATAACAGTGTAAAACGCAAAAAATGTGAGCAAAACTCTGAAGTCTGGATCCCATCCTGGCCTATTGTATAAAAGATACTATCTTATATCATATATATGCCTATATCCATCAACTTTGTGGTATGTCTGTTTCCTTACCATTCTTTGCAGCTGTTCTCCATCAATGTTCACAGTCGTGTCTGAGATAATGAGGCTCATTTTCACCACATAAAATGTAACTAAGGAAAAGAATGAAAGGATGAACTATAAACATTC
>WWET01000063.1:1004581-1017884 GCA_011038615.1 Limnodynastes dumerilii | reverse complement strand
GATGAAATAGGACTCACCTGCCATCAACATGGTTTAGCCCAGAAGTGACTTTAAGTTCTTATTTTAAGCAGATTCTTAAGAGTGCATCAGGTCCATAGTCTCTATTATGTTGCAGTTTTAAGGATGAAATGGGAATTGTATAGTGGAGACTAGGATGCTGCCTGTATTGTATAGTAGCGGCTATGATTTGCTTTCTTTTATTGTGGTTAGAAGATTGTATTTTATGACGCTTACATGGATACTATACTCTAGTAACTATAATGATAAATTGTTAAACAGGTAGGCGCAAATTTAAAATTTGCAGGGGGGCGCCGAATACCCTAGCACCGGCCCTGAGTGAAGTGTCACAGAGGTGTGAGTGAGGTGTCAGAGAGATGTGAGTGATGTGTCAGAGAGGTATTGGTGAGGTGTCAGAGAGATGTGAGTGAGATGTCAGAGTGGTATGGGTGAGGTGTCAGAGAGGTGTGAGTAAGGTGTCAGAGAGGAGTGAGTGAGATGTCAGAGAGGAGTGAGTGAGATGTCAGAGAGGAGTGAGTGAGGTGTCAGAGAGGTGTGAGTGAAGTGTCAATGAGGTATGGGTGAGGTGTCAGAGAGGTGTGAGTGAGGTGTGAGTGAAGTGTCATAGAGGTGTGAGTGAGGTGTGAATGAAGTGTCATAGAGGTGTGAGTGAGGTGTGAGTGAAGTGTCATAGAGGTATGAGTAAGGTGTGAGTGAAGTGTTATTGAGATGTGAGTGAGGTGTGAATGAAGTGTCATAGAGGTGTGAGTGAAGTGTCATAGAGGTATGAGTAAGGTGTGAGTGAAGTGTCAGAAAGTGAGTGAGAGTTTTGGGAGTGGGTAATGTGTGATTGAGCTATGAATGGAGTGGAGGGTTTGTTATATTAGCTGGGTGTGGACTGTAACATCCTGCAAATAGTTGATTTGCACAACTGAAGCTGGCTATACACTGGGTCAATTTTTCATCCCAGCAGGGGGTGTCCCGATAAACGGGACGATTTCCCGCTAGGGAAATATACCATACACCATACATATACATACATATACACCATACACCTCTCCTGCTGGAACCAATAATCCTAGCAGAAGAGAGCATTGAAGTATATCTTCAAAGCTGTCAGAGCAGCATAGTACATAGATATGCAGCAGCATCTATTGCAGGGAGTAGTACAGACAGGGATCAGCTGAAGCCGTGCTGTGTGAGATGTTGTTGATGATCAAGCATCCCAGGGCACCTGCCTTAGACTATGGTGGATACCACAGTTGTGTAGAACAAATGAGCCCCACCACTGGGACATGCAAGTATATTTTGACCTGTTGGGTACACACTTCAGTCCCCGGTTAGACAGGACCTTGGACAATACCCTCTCTTGGTGAACTATTTGTTATCTAAAGTAACCTATTTCTCTTTCAAGGCTGGTGCTTAGGGCTCAATAAACAGCCACAGCTCTCCTCCAACCCCTTTTGAAACTGACTTAGAGTTGAGCCAGCATCAAGCATACTGACCATTGTTTTCGAAACACCTTACTTACTTACTACACATAACTACATTTGCATAAGTTAAAATCCTCTTGTTCCTTTGAAGTACGGCATATTTCATACCATCTCTTCTCCCACTGATTTATTTACAAAGCTATAAATCTCCTTTCACTTCTATTATTTCTATATTTTCATACCGCCACTTCTAAATTTCCACTTCCACCACGGAAGTAAAACACAAATATGGAGATCAAACAATTCTGCTGATCTATTCAGACAGCCATGCACCCAATAATGCATGCAGAGCAATGGGGAAAACATAGGAGCCATTGATTTTCACAGCTCACATTACACAAGTTACAAATAGCCTTCACTTCCTTAAATAATCCAGGAAGAAGAAGTTCCTGTATGAATGCAAGCAACCTTCTTTCATAGGGTTCAGCATGGTTGCCCAGTGACTGAGTTATCAGCAGGCTCTGCAGTGGGCCTCATTATCAAGTGAATGGAAATTATTTGGTTACTTTTCAGCAAATCTTGAATTCACTCATTCATTTTCAATAGATAAATCACTTTAATTCGCCAGTGTCTATAAACAATTTTTTAATATCTCCATGTACTAACAATTTGGGGAAGACAGAACCATAGTTTCCGCTTAATAAAATATGTACAAACTAGTATAGGGTTCAGTGGTTACGAATTTGATTGACCTGAGGCAGGTTAACGTGTTTGAAAAATAATAAATAAATAAGCACAGTGGTTGCGCTATTAGTACCAAGGCAGCTGGCCTCTGTGCCCAGGGATTCACCAATAAATCCCTAATAAATTTAACTGAAATAATAGTATTTGGGGTTAGAAGCTGGAGCTGGGATACTCCTGTAATGTTGGCAGTCTATTCCAAAAGGGGAAACATATTCTCTATTTCTAAACGTAAAGCTACTCCAATGTAAGATCCTGAAGCTCAAGGTGTCATTTCTTTGCACTCAAACAAACATGGAACAAAAATGGAACAAACATGGAACAAAAATGGAACAAACATGTAACAAATATGGAACAAAAATAGAACAAACATGGAACAAACATGGAACAAACATGGAACAAATATGGAACAAACATGGAACAAACATGGAACAAACATGGAACAAATATGGAACAAAAATAGAACAAACATGGAACAAAAATGGAACAAACATGGAACAAACATGGAACAAACATGGAACAAACATGGAACAAACATGGAACAAACATGGAACAAACATGGAACAAACATGGAACAAACATGGAACAAACATGGAACAAACATGGAACAAACATGGAACAAACATGGAACAAACATGGAACAAACATGGAACAAACATGGAACAAACATGGAACAAACATGGAACAAACATGGAACAAACATGGAACAAACATGGAACAAACATGGAACAAACATGGAACAAACATGGAACAAACATGGAACAAACATGGAACAAACATGGAACAAACATGGAACAAACATGGAACAAACATGGAACAAACATGGAACAAACATGGAACAAACATGGAACAAACATGGAACAAACATGGAACAAACATGGAACAAACATGGAACAAACATGGAACAAACATGGAACAAACATGGAACAAATATGGAACAAACATGGAACAAACATGGAACAAACATGGAACAAATATGGAACAAAAATAGAACAAACATGGAACAAAAATGGAACAAAAATGTAACAACTTGTTGTTCCATGTTTGTTTGAGTGAAAAGAAATTAAACCTTGAACTTCAGGATCTTACATTGGAGTAGCTTTACGTTTAGAAATAGGGAATATGTTTCCCCTTATGGAATAGACTGCCAACATTACAGGATTATCCCAGTGGCGCCAGCTTCTAACCCCAAATTTTATTCTTAGATGCGTGTGTTTATAAAAGGTGCAAAAGGGTACCAAAGGGGGGGGGGTGGGGGGGGGTTAGGGGCCGGACGGGTGAGTTAGGTGAGGATCTCTCCGCACCTAACTCACTCTTAGGTGTGAATACGGCACATTTTTAACAAAATGCTGTCATGTGCAGGTCAGGTATTAAACAGGGTTATCATCCTAGCAACAAGGTGTGAAACTAATATATATATATTTTCATATCATTGTATCGTGATGGGTTTTTCCATAGTACTATACTTCTCCATATAGAAAATCCTACATATTGAGACAGGTGTGTTGTGATCTGATTTCCACGACCAACCTTGTACAGCTGTACAGGGAGAGCTTATGCATTTTGTACATGTTGATGGGAGCAGGTATATTTCTCTCTTCTGACTACATCATTATATGTACTCTCATAGGGCCTGATTCACAGATAAGAATGAAATAAGAAACTAAACTACGCACCTAAGTGGCAAGTCAACTGCCATGACACTCCCCTCGTTGTTACATATCTTGCAACTTACGGAGCGGTGGCCCCTGCTTACGGATCTCATTAGACACAGAGTTGAACTCCGTACGTAATGGGTTTCCATGCGTAACATCTGGATCACGCATGTGCAATTTGCATAAAATCGCTAAGATACGCACACGGCATGCATACACTCTGTAAGGTGGGGGGGACATTTACATTTTACAGTACTTTCGTGTGGATTAGTGCTCAGTTAACATTTGCTAGTCCTGTGAAAGGGAGAGAAGAGGGGAGTTTAGAAGATTGTCTTCACTGCCTCTGCCTGCCTGTCATACAGACAGCCACTGCACAGCAGCAATAGGGGATTTCCTAGGGGCTCAGCAAGCGCCTTATAATGTACACCAGCAATAGACAACCCCCTATTGCTGCGCCTGTCACACTGGACCAGATTCAGAGCTCCGAGCGATTTACATCCACACGGAGCTCTGTAAGTAAGCAGCGAGGAGAAGAGAGCACGCGTCTGGCACTCACCTGCTTCAAAAGGAGATTTGAACACTTAGGTGTCCAGAACCATAACTTTATTGCACGTATTTGAGTCTGCACAGACCCAGATCCGTTCGGAACTGCTTCTCGCCACCACCGGCACTTAATTACCCCACCTGTATTGCGAGGTTTAGGCATGCGGGGTCGTATTCAGAGATACGTTTCTTCAAAAGTTCAAAAGTACGCAATTATATGCACGCACGTAGCAAGCCAACACCCACCAACACCCATCTCACGCCCGTGCAATCATAGACTTACGCCTCCATAGAGCACCTCTAACTTTACACGTATACTTGTGACTTTACGTGTGATTTTATGTAACCGCGCCCTCAAAGACTCATTTGAATGCCACCCCCACCCCTCTTTCACGTAACTTTTCAGGTATGTATTTCAACCCCGCCCCTCCGTACGTATGTTCCCAAGTGCCTAAAGCACTTATGTGCGTATATTCTCCGTAACTTGCGTAAATAAAGCTACCACGCATGTGCAGTTAAAACTTACCTAAAATTACGCACGCAACTTAACGTGAAAACAGATCTGTGAATACGGCCCGCGGTTATTAAGTGCCGGCCCCTTTTATGGAAGTTTTTTTATATGGAACAAAATTCCGCACGGAAGAACATACGACACGTAACTGGCGTTGTTACATGTCAAGGGGACCTGCGCAAATGACTTGCGTAAGACAGTTCTGAGTCTAATGCTGAATCAGGGCCACTGGCTCTGCGACAGGCCCATCCTGCTTATAAAGGTATTGTGACATAACACTTACACATTTGCATTCTTTGAAGTTATGTTTCTCCACAATTGGGATGCTTTGCTAGTCACATTTTTATATTTTGCTGACAATATAATAGACCCGATAATATGCAATTCCCAGCAATGTCTGACTAACATTGATATGGATGATAGTGAAAGATTGGTTGACCTTAGTTAGCTTTCTGCTCTGTGAAATGACTGCTGGTGGGATGTAAGGCTGTTTTCCTGTCAGCTGTTTTCTCCTTCTCTTACACAGTACTTCTTTCTTGCTGACCTGTGCTGGAATCTATGTCTGCAATGCAGGGAATCCTCACAATCATTCCTGGCAAACAGTGTTAGACTGTAACATTAACATCCCAGCAGCAATCCTACTAAAAGCACAGACTATTCCATTAAACTGTATGCAGAAAATGCATTTTATACCAGTGGCATAATGTCTATGCAGAAAATGCATTTTATACCAGTGGCATAATGTCATACCTCCAAACTGTGCGGATTCTAGAGGGACAGTCCGGATTTCAAGTCACTGTCCCACTGTCCCTTCCATCATCAAGTTTGTCCCAATAAGTGATCTAGACTGTAGGCGGGGCTTATATTTATTGCTAATTTATTTTTGTGTGGCTCTACAAAAGGGGCCGGCTTTGGGTTGGGGCCAAGCGGGATTATTTGTCTTATTTTTGGTCTTGCAAATGTCGGGAGGTGTAGAGTGTAACCAGGGCATCATTTATGTGAGGTTTATATGTTCACCCCAGTTCCTGAATACCTCCCAATTGTCCCAATTCTGGTGGGACCGTCTCTACTTCAGATTCTTCTATGTTCGGAACTCCAAACACAGCATGGGTGTGAGTGCTATGCTAGTCTTGATCAACCTGTGGATCTTTAGGTGTTTTGAAACTACGAATAACCAGCATGCTTTGTCAGGTATCAGCTATGCCTATGGAGAGACACAGATCGATCAGGTCTGTAATAGAGGATTCTTGTTGTATTTACACAACTATGTGAGCATTTGGAACACAACTCCTATTGCTCACACAAACTGCAGACAGCAGGACCCTCCCTTAGGTTTTCTGTTTGCACCTAAAATGATGGTAGATAGGAAGCCTAGATTGGTTGGTTGTAGGAATTCCCACCTGTACTATATACATTGTAATAATAAGCACCTCCCTCTTGTTGGAAGCAACAATAGTTGGAAGTCTGGATTGATCAGATCTGTTTTCCAATCAGGTCACTCGAATGTTTGAGCACACACAGATCTCAGATCATTGAGATTATTGAATTTGACTAAATGGAATGACATGGTTATTCTATCTGCCTAGACTCTGCAACTGATGTCTGTTCAGTGTTGCACTGTATAGCAGAATGGAGGTGGCTAATGGGCTGCTTGGCAGCTCCAGAGTAATGTCTCAATTTCCCATACTGATGTTGTTTTTTGTATGGTTAAAATGGGATTCTAGCAGGAGGTCTGATCCAGATGTTCATTCGACACTCGGCTTCTGCAAGCTGCTTGTGAAAGTTTGGTGTCTGGTAAGAACTGTGCATGCGCCAGGCAGATGTTACACAACAGATCTCCTAACATATGGAGTTCTGTACATTAGGAAATCCGTCCTCAAAATCTGCGTGCAGATGAGGGAGAGGGGGTTGTGGTAGGCACTTAAGGAAGGGTTCTGGAGGACATGGGAAATCCCTCCCCTCTTCTGTTAGGACTTACAGACTTCTGCACATATAGAACACACATGGTCTGGATCAGGTCCAGGGGTTCTAGATTATTCGTATAGCCTTAAAACATACAAGAAAGTGAGTTGACTTCTGATAAAATCTATCTCATTGTGTTGCTTGATGGGAGCTTATACTCCCCTGGGGATATGGAGTGTTAAATTGCATTCACTATAAAGTACTATTCCGTCTCTTTATAGGAAGTAGTATAAATAATCATAAGCATATGGTGCAATATAGAAAGGTTGTAGCTTTATAACAGTCACCAGCAAGAGTAATTAAAACTGCCTATTTTATCCCTGTTATTGTTACGGAACCACCGGAATTACCTGGAAAAGAACCGAGGTGGCCGCCTGGAGAGGTGGATGTGGTGCCCCGGGTTTACCTCGACAGAGAACCGAGGTGACCAGAGAGAGAGGTAAAAGAAGCCGGGTAACTCACCAGTTAGTAGAGCCTGATGTCGGTCCGAGTGTTCGCTAGAGCCCCTGATGGTGGGTATAGTCTGGAGCTGGTAGGTATCTGTCAGGTTACACCCTTTAGAGAATACCCGGAAGAGGGAAACGGGGTAGCAGGGAATGGATAAGATAAAGGGGGGAATAGCAAAAGTGGAACAAACACTCACAGGATAGGTAAGGAATAAATACAAATGGAATAGTACAATAAGATGGAAGAGGAGGAATTGGTACACAAGGGGAACAGGCAAGGACCAGGGCTGGACAATGGAAAGCACTCAAAAATCAGAAAGAGCAATAAGAGCAAAAGAGCAAAGAACAAGGCAGGCACAGATACTGGGAACAGAGTCTTTAACTGGCGCTGGCCGGGGGGCAGAGCGAGACTAAATAGAGGCTGCTAGCCTCTGATAGGCTAGCAGCCGACAGCGCTAGAAGGGGAAGTACCTGGCCGCAGGGAGGACCAATAGAGAGAAAAGACGGGAGCACGCGCCTGGACGATGCTGTAACGTTGCTCCCACGTGGCATTGTTTACATGCTGCGAACAGCATGTCGGCGGTGGCGGGGAGAGGGTAAACAGAGCGGCACATGGGACGCGTGGAACGAGGGAAGGTAAGAGCAGCGAGCCAATGGTATATATGTAGAAGACTGAGACAGAAAGGAGCGCTGGATAAACAGGATATATATGCTGTATATACAATTGGTGGTATTATGTTAGTGTGGTATTCGCCATTTGGAAACCTCCCCAATTGGGAAAAGATAATATACAATTCAATTTACATATGAGGATCAAACAACAAAACTGTGAGTTGTGTCTACGGACAGATACTTTTCCTGCTTCATCTGTGATGCTTAAAAGACTTTGTACACACAAGCTGCAAAAACGGAACTGTTATCATCGGAGCTGTCCGCATCACATTTAACGATTGTTTTCTGAAGCATATGTGTGGCAATATAGCTTCTCTACAGGCTGCTCCACGCATAAGGACTGATTGCATACGGTTCTCAGAGTGGCTTGTAAATTGAATTGTATATTAATTTATTTAATTGTGTATTAAATACTGGACTTGACCCTGAACTCTCTTGGAATCGAGAATGGATTCGACGATGAATTCCTCTTGTCCGTCAATAATAATGGGAGGAGGTCTGGATACTGGAGTAGAGTGGATTCTCCTGGAACAACGAACAGGCTTAAGCAGTGAGACATGGAAAGTGTTGGGAATTCTCATGTTCCGAGGGAGACCCAACTTCATAGCCACCGGATTGACCCACAAGATAATGGAGAAAGGACCAATGTAATGTGGACCCAACTTCTTGCAGGGTTGTCTGAATCGAATGTTCCTGGTAGATAACCAGACCTTGTCTCCAACCCTAAAAGAATGGTCAGTTCAGTGACGATCCTTCTTGCGCTTAGAAGATACCACACCCTGCTGTAATGAGCGAGTAACTCTAGTCCAGAAGGGCTTGATCCTCCTTGCAATCCTGAGTGAGTCAGTAGAATCATCCACCTCAGGCTGGAGAAAGGAATTAGCTCAAGGATGGTAACCCCAGGTACAGAAAAAAGGAGAAACCTTGATGGCACTGTGAGAAGTATTGTTATAGGTGAATTCCGCCAAAGCCAGATTCTGAGACCAATTATCCTGAAACTTCGAGATGTAACAGCGAAGATATTGCTCCAAATTCTGGTTGATCCGTTCTGTTTGCCCGTTGGATTGAGGATGATAAGCTGAAGATAAACTGATATTGATGTGTAGGAGCTTGCAGAAGATGCGCCAAAAGCGAGCGACAAACTGAGACTCTCTGTTGGAAACAATATCAGTAGGAAGACCACGGAGACGAACGATATGTCTGATGAAAAGTCTGGCAAGAACCTCAGTGGAAGGCAGACCTGGTAGAGGTACAAAATGAGCCATCTTACTGAATCTGTCCACAATGGCCCATATAGTGGTGTTACCATCTGAACGAGGAAGATCCGGCACAAAATCCATGGAGAAATGGGTCCATGGACGTCTGTGAATGGGTAATGGCAGGAGAAGACCAACAGGCGGAGAACGGGAAGACTTGTACTGGGCACAGGTGGGACAGGAGTTAACAAACTCTCTGATATCCTTAGTCATGGCAGGCCACCATACAAAATGAGAAACCAATTCCAGCGTTTTCTGGATTCCAGGATGACCAGCAGTCTTACAAGAATGAGTCTCCAACAACACAGACTTTCTAAGTCTCTGAGGAACGAAAAGTCGATTATGTGGCCTCTGAGGAGGAGCTTGGTACTGAGCATTCAGGATGTGGGAATGTAGATCCTGCGTGAGACCCATGATGATGGAGGTGGCCAGAAAAATGGGAAGGGGGGGAGAGGTGGGTGCATGTTCGGAATTGAAGGAACGAGACAAGGCGTCAGCCCTCTTGTTGAGAGAACCAGGATGATACGTGATCGTGAAATTGAACCTGGTAAAAAACAAAGCCCACCTGGCTTGCCTGGGATTCAACCTCTTGGCTGCTTCAATATAGGCCAAGTTCTTCAGTAATAATATAACGGTAATGGGGTGAAGCGCCCCCTCCAGCCAATGTCTCCACTCGTCGAAGGCCATTTGTCTCCACTCGTCGAAAGCCATCTTGATAGCGAGTAACTCCCTGTTGCCCACATCATAATTTCTCTCGGCAGGCGAGAATTTCATAGAAAAATAGGTGCAAGGGTAGGACTTCAAGTCCTGAGAGTCCTGTTGGGACAAGACCGCTCCGGCACCCATGTCGGAGGCATCGACCTCAACGATGAACAGTTGTCCTTGGTCCGTATGCCTGAGAATGGGGGCAGAAACAAAAGCCTTCTTCAGGGCGTGAAAGGCTTTGACAGCCTTTGAAGGCCAGTTGCTGGAATCCGCCCCTTTCTTAGTGAGATCGGAAATGGGCGTGACCATAATAGATATGCCCTTGATGAACCTCCAATAGTAATTGGAAAAACCCAGAAAACGTTGTGTAGCCTTCAGGTTGTTGGGTTGGACCCAATCCAGGATCGCCTTCACCTTTGCCGGATCCATGGAAAAACCCTCAGGGGTTTAACCATGGGCATAACCAAGGAAAGCAACAGTCTTGACTTCAAACTTGCACTTCTCTGGTTTGGCGAAGAGGTGGTTGTCTCAGAGACAGGTAAGGACCTGTCGTACATGATTCCGATGAGAGGAGAGATTAGGAGAGAAAATGAAAATGTCATCGAGGTAAACGACAATAAAGTGACCAAAAAAATTCCGAAGTATCACATTAATGAGATCCTGGAAGATGACGGGAGCATTTCAGTCCAAAGGGCATGACAAGGTTCTCATAGTGTCCTGAATGCGTATTGAATGCCGTCTTCCATTCATCTCCCTCACGAATCCTCACCAGATTGTAGTTCCCTCTGAGGTCGATCTTGGAGTAGATGGTGGCTCCCTTAAGTTGATCGAATAAATCTGAGATATGAGGAATAGAATATGAGTTCCTGATGGTAATCTTATTAAATGCCCGCTAGTCAATGCACGGCCTAAGTGACCCATCCTTCTTAGCAACAAAGAAAAACCCAGCTCCGACTGAGGATTTCGAGGGCCAGATTAAACCCTTGCGGAGACTGTCACGAATATACTCCTCCATGGCCGTGGACTCTGGATGAGAGAGAGAGAATAATATCTCCTTGGGGAGAATGGCATCTGGTTTAAGATCAATGGCACAATCTGAGGGCCGATGTGGAGGTAATTACTCCGAGGCCTGGTCTGAAAAAACATCAGCGAACTCAGCATACTGTTGTGGAATACAAGGCTACTGTTGTGGAATATCAACAACAGAAGCTTGTCCTAAACGTACTGGAAGGGAGAGACAGCGACCAACACAGGAGTCGCAACAGGCGATGATCTCACCACTAACCTAATCGATGCGAGGATTGTGGGATTGAAGCCAGGGATGACTAAGGACAATTTGGGCCTCCGGTCAATTAATGATGAAGAACTCCACCAACTCGGAGTGACAAACCCCATTGGAGAGTCGAAGTGGGAGAGTGCACTCGAGAATGGTACAGTCGGAGAGGGGTCTACCATTAAGACCACAAGCCGTGATCGGAGATGAAATGGTCTTGGTCTTCAGACCAAAAGCCTGAACGAGGTCCACATCAATGAAGTTCCCGGCGGCTCCACTATCAATAAATGCACATGTGCAGTAAATGTAATTCTGGAATAAAATGGAATATGTCCGATGCAGGATTCCATGTGTTCAGTGTCCACAGGGGAAGCCGGCCCACTCACCATGCATATGAGGAACGCATGGTTTGTGGGATTAGGTAGTTAAGCTAAGCCCTTACGTACAATCCATAGGTCATGATTCATGGGGATGACATTTGAGCAATCATACTGCTAACCATCTCCCACGCAGACCCTCCAGCATTCCATTAGGTACAAAATACTCTGCTCCTGAGCTTCCAACTGTCACTCCTCTGGTTTTAATGAAGTAACTGGTGTTGCAAAACATTTTTATCTTTAACAAAGATGGTTACCATAGTGATTGACAGTTGGAAACTCAGGAGTAGATTATTTTGTACCCATACCCTACCCTGGAGTTCTTCCAACTCATGCAAATGTAAAATGACAGCAGTTCAGAAGTCTGGATCATTAACACTCCTATGCTGTACATTATAATACCTAGCCCGGGCCATCTGTGAACGTATCCTAGCCCCCTGTCATAAGCTGTTAGTAATGTCATTTATCGGAAATCAGTCTATCTATCTATCTATCTATCTATCTATCTATCTTTCTATCTATCCTCTTGTAAAATAAAAGTTATACATACTGTATATATATATATATATATATATCTATATAAAAAGATACGCTACGCTACTATTTTACGCTACGTAGATAGCTTAAAATAGTTACTACGCATGCATAGTAGCTAGATTCTGAAAATTAGGGACGTATGTAAAAAACGGGGTTGTGAATCCGTCCCATAAAGCTTACGATTGAGGAAAAGGAGGGTGCCAAATCAAAATGATTCTTGACTCTCTGACACCACTGTATAGGTAATTACATTTCTTAATATTGTAGTTATGCAATGTCTTACTCTTATGAAAACTAATGTATCATTTACTATCATTACAATGGGATAGAATATTTGCATTTCTAGCTTGAAAGTAAAACTGGTCAAAATCCATCTATTACCAAAAATAAACAATATTCAATATTTAGTTCATTGTATGCAATGTAAATAAACAAAACCAGCGCTTTTTTTTGTATGAACAAGGCTATTCCCCTAAAGTTACAAATAGAGACAATTTCCCCCACTGTAGTGCTACAGTCCTTTATATGCTCCACAGTCCTTTTCTTGGTTCATTATATGCCCTACTGTAGTGCTCTCAGTAAGCCTCACTGTAATAACAGAGAAATAATGGGTCCTGATTACTGGGTAATCATTGACCGTGCTGCTGAAAAGGTGGCGGTACTGCATATACCCGAGTGAAACTGAAGCTATACAGCACTCACTAAAGCTTTCACCACAGTGCCAACTGTGGCTACATAGTGCGGTGAATTTTTAGGTACTGCATTGACATAACTATGGCCCTGAATTGATAAGACTATGGACTCTCCACAATAATTGGGGTCCCTGGTTTTGGATCTCATTTATCTTACCAGTTAGGAGTATTGGATAAAACTAACAACAGATAGGTAATTAACAGCTTATATATCATCACTTACATATAACAACAGGATGTTATTAACAACAAAACTATCAGTTATCTATTCAAGAGCTCTTAGCTATAGATGCCTATTAAGTATTTATGGCATGGCATTATTTACTTGCAGTTCAGTACTGTTCCAGTAAGCACATTTCATGTTCTGTGACTTGTATTGCTGACAAATTAGATTGCCAGTCTTCCTGAATGAATACTACTTGCTGAAACTTACTTATATTAGAATCCAAGATCAGATGTGACTGCCAAAATATAACAGGGATACAGTCCTTATATATATATAT
>WWET01000063.1:988992-1004132 GCA_011038615.1 Limnodynastes dumerilii | reverse complement strand
GCGCTTCTATCCAACAAATTAAATATGTGCAAGTGTATATATAAATATAGGGGTGCAGCCAAGGACCAAAGTGACCACAATGTAAATACAAGGAACAAGAGAGGTCCGGCGCTCCAAACATACATTAAATAACACTATGTGTCTGCACATAAATAAAAAGGAGGTTTTGTTCACAATATAGCTATATTGGGTTAAGCTCACCTGCCCAGCGTCAAGGCACCTCCTGTAGGTGAGTCCCTATCCATTTGCTATATGTGTACACAGGAGGTCTCTGTTAAGACACTACCTGCATTTGAATAGCCTGCAGCAGCCATGTTTGGGGAGTGGTCAGACTCCCAAATGAAACTAAACAGTAGCAAAAGAAATGGCCACAGAGACCTCCTGTGTACACATATAGCAAATGGATAGGGACTCACCTACAGGAGGTGCCTTGACGCTGGGCAGGTGAGCTTAACCCAATATAGCTATATTGTGTAATAAACCTCCTTTTTTTCTATGTGCTGACACATAGTGTTATTTAATGTATGTTTGGAGCGTCGGACCTTTTTTGTTCCTTGTATTTACATAGTGGTCACTTTGGTCCTTGGCTGTACCCCTATATTTATATATACACTTGCACATTTTTAATTTGTTGGATAGAAGCGCAGCCATTTTTCTTGCTACTGTAAGGCTGGTCATACACTATAACGATTAGCACCAGGAAGTGACTGAATAACGGGAAGATTTTCAGCTAGTTTCGATACTGGACCAGATTTATAAAAAAATTCCAAGCATAGCCTCCCCTCCCCCGCTGTCTTTGAGCAACCTTAACTGTTCCGCACACATCTCCATGCATCTAGTGTATGGCAAGCATAGTGGTGGTGTTAATGTTCCCAGCTCAACTTGTCTGGAATACAGCTGTAAGCAGAGGTGAATTGGTAGCTAGAAAGTGGGTCTGGAAATATACCTGCAAGTGGTCACATGTTTGTGGGATCAGCTATATAGGTGGGTTTAACACAAAAGTAAGTGGGACTATCACACCACTAATATAATATGGGCATGGCCACGGCTACTAGTGGGGGGTCAGGGCAAAGCTTTCTCGAGGGTGGGCTTAAGAATAACCAGTTAGGTACAATAAAAAGTGCTATTTCAAATATCTATAATCAAATTCAATATCCAAGGACTAGTATTTCACCGGCTTTCCATTAACCCAGTACTCCATTTAATGCTGAAACATTTATTCTGTTAATTGGAAAATTTGTAAGCTATTTAGCTATATTTGAATGCTACATTTCATATTCATTGTCCTTAATGTTTTTATTATTAAATTGGTATTTTAAAATGATATGTTTATAACAATTGTTTGTCCACTTAAGCGCTGACTGATACTTTTCCTAATATTATATATAAGTGATCATTAAAACTAAATGAGAGAAACTAGTTTGCATAATCACCATTCCTTAAACACTGAATACAAGAAGATAGGAATTTTCACGAGGCTGAAGTTGGCTTCTTATTTGGCCAGCTTCATATTCACTTCCTATTCATGCTCCAGCTTCATATTCAAGGCCAGATTAACAATGGGGCTAATAGGACTACAGCTCAAGGCCTCCATCTGAAAATAGGCCCCCCCACACTGCAGTGCATAAGGATGACTGTCAGGAACTGACATCCTCCACCAAAGCATACTATATAATGTGGGCCCTTGATAAATTTCAGCCCCAGGCCCACATGACGCTCAAGTCGGCCCTGTTCATATTCACTTCCTATACATGCTCCAGCTTCATATCCACTTCTTATTCAAGCTCTAGCCTTCTTATTCACTTCTTATTCAAGCTCTAGCTTCTTATTCACTTCCTATACATGCTCCAGCTTCATATTCACTTCTTATTCAAGCTCTAGCTTCTTATTCAGAACATATTATTTTAAAACAATCAAATCTACATTGCATAAACCAATCTAAAGCTCAATGCTAAAGCTAATGTTGGTGGATTTTGCACAGGAGGGCTCAGTAGGGAGTTAAATATATGAAAGAGGCATTTGGGGTTAGAAGCCTGAGTAGAAATGAGATTTTGATAGGATTGTTTGGCATTATCCAGAGCATTTCAATAAGTGATAGGTGTTGGTGTAAGTTAAAAAGTCTTAGGGAGCATGAGATACACACCAGCAATGCTCTGCTTTGCGGGATAGTTTTCTAAGGTCTCGTGTTTCCTTGGTGTGCAATGGCTGATGTTGAGGTCGTTGTGATGTATGAGGGGTAGCTTGAGCGACTTCATCAAAGGAAACTACTAGGGGTTTGTTAAGATGAAACACTGCCATATCAGGAGAGGGGACATTAGGAACTGTGGAAAGAAATTGTTGCACAGGTGGATAATTTGATGAAATTCTATGAAAAACTGTAAAAACAACTGCCTTTTTAATGTTTAGATACATGCTGTGGCGTTCTGCGGGTGGCCTGTGATTAACCTTTAGCATGCTATGATTTTTAGAACTGACAGGACCAGAGGGTATAAAAAGGGGAGCTGCAGTGACAGGCTGTGATTAGCTGAGGGAGCTATATGAGGAAGCAGCTGCCTGCCAGGTCCCCATCACCAGCCACAATAGAGTAGCCACTGTAGATCTCCAATCAAGAAAGAAGCAAGAAGACCCCATGGCAATCTTAAAAACGTTGATTGGAAAAGTCAGCATTTTGGGTGATTTTAAGGCGATTTGGTGTTAGTACATCCAGAAATTACAAAATCAACTGAAAAGTTGCCCAAAACAGCTATTTTGACAATCTCAACTTTAGTAACTCTTGCAACAAGTGTAAAATTTTCAAAATTCATGCCCAAAACCTTGTTGGGCAATGCAAAATGCATGTTGGTCACATGTAAGTGACCACCCTCTATTAATTCAAAGGCCATTTAACCCTTGCAAAACTACAGCTAGTTATTCAGAATGGTCAAATATGGTGTCTGTGCCCACTTTGCCAACCTACTTTAGGTGCAAAAACTTGCTGGGCAAATGAAAATAAAATTGTAATTTATGTAAGAGATAATGTTTTTGGTTTATACACTGTTAATGTAGTATTCCAACTAGATCAGGGTTGACGATTTTTAAAAGCTGCTCTCCGGTTGCCATGCATGCATTCAGGGGACGGGGCTTATGACACATTTTATGTAAATTGTGTCATTAAGCCTCACCCCTTGACTATCAATTACCCCTTTGCGTCATCAAGTCCCTCCCTGTCCCTACCAACACTAGTATACTAGTGTTGCTAGGCAGTGGGGCAGGACTTGAGGCTGTGGTTTTATGGATACCGGGAGAACTGCCTGAATTTTGGGAGTCTCCCGGACATTCCAGGAGAGTCGTCGACCCTGATCTAAATTTGATTGTTTTAAGATAACATGTTCTGAATAAGAAGCTGGAGCACAAATAGGAAATGAATAAGAAGCTGGAGCTTGAATAAGGAATTGGCCTAATAAGAAGCCTTGTGGGATTTTTCCCCATATCTGGAAGTTTGTTAATCTCTCTAAAAGCACAGGAAAAGTCTCCTTTTTAAAAATAAGAAAACAAATCATTATTTTTTTAGAACTTGTATATCAGTTCACTGAATATCTTTCATTAAAATGTCCACTTTTCCTTCTGATTTACCGGTACGTGTTTATTATTATGATGATGCTCTGCTATGCATTTTCTACTATAAAATGGATAAAAGTACAGCATGCATTGCAGATCAACACAAATTTTGTGAATTTTTTTTAACTACAGGTCGACATTTGCAGAAAAGTTCATGACTAACAACTAGAAGCTGCAGAACACCTGCTGCAGGGCATAAAAAACAGCGTAGATAAAATACTTGAAGAGCAGTCAACAACGGTCTAACTGTAACCATCGCTCCAGAACTCAATGGAACGCGGTGCAATTCATGGATGGTCCAGAGATAGGAAAGGATAAAGATATTTTTTACACATTTGTATTAGTTATAATAATAAATCAGTGGCTTTGTGTGGATGCAGAATAACACGTTGCAGCAGACCATGCCCCCTCAATTAAAGGCGTGCTGGGCAGACACAAATTGCTTTCCTCTGCCAGTATAGGAACCTTTGACATGTGACTGGAGCGGGACGGAGAGGGTTAACCCCAAACACACAGTTTTCCCTAGCAACAGCAGCAGCAACAGCCGCTGCGCGTGATCCCCGCCGGCGCATGCGCAGCCAGGGGCGGACGGAGAGAGCGGCAACACCGGGGGAGTGGAAGATGGCGGACAGTAGCGGCAAACTGAAGGGTCTGCGGGAGCAGATGGGTGAGAGAGATGAAAGCATGCCCCTGGGCAGTGTGGCTGGTGGGAATGGGGTTCAGGCGGTGGAGCTAGGGGGCGAGCCGGGCTGTGGAGCTGTAGGAAGACGTGGCCTGTCATGGAGGGAGCACTTAGGAGGGGCTGCTATATGTAGTGCCCCGGGGATCTTATGGGGAAGGGCCCTTGTTGTGGTGGACGTGTCACACAGCTCTCTGGCTCTTATCTCTGTCCTCAGTCAGAGACCCTGATTATAATGCCATGTTCCTGTCACTCCTTATGCAGAAAAGTTTCCATGTCTGTCTATGGAAGGGGGGCTATTATTACTATTATTATGGAGATCTACATATTGCAGCTCTGTAGGGACTGGTTTAGACATCCCCTATGAGGCAAATACTCAGGACTTAATTTGTTCCCTATTAGCAAAATGTAATGTGACTTGATTTGTTACTGACAGGAGTCTGTGCAGCTTCCTCCTACTGCTAGCACTGTGGCTGGTTTCCTTTCTATCACAATGACTACAAGAGGGCCTAAATGTGACAGTCATTACATTTCCGGCCTTTTTATGAGTTTCCTAATGCTTGAATGTGAAATGCTATTTTCTTACTGTATCTCCCATGTGGTTTGCATGTTGGAGTTGGTATAGATGCAGCATGTTTTTTTTTGCACATTTATTCATTTTCTTCAAAACTTCTTTTAAACATATTATCCATCATTGGTGGTCTCTGTGTTAGGGGTTTCCCAGCTAAAAAAAAAAAGTGTTTTTTAGTAAGCTTGAGTAGTTAGCAGATGTGTTATGCAGTTACATTACATGGGGATTCTGCTGCTATGTTGGGTAACTCAGTATTTTTTACTTTTCTAATTCTCATGTTTGAATTCCTTCCAGAATACATTTAAAAGCATTTAAAATATGGATTCTAATTCACTTTAACATTAGAACTTCGTAGATCAAAATTACTTTGTTAAAACTAATATAATTACTTTTTTTTCCCCCTCTTGCATTCATTATTGACTTTGCAAATTCTGTGCAACAGAGCCGTAGGCAAATGTTTGCATTAATGGATATATTATGTAAATATATAATCCACCTTTATAGCTGTGGCAACCGTGTAAGGTCTCTTTGTTAGTATTTATCATAAACCAATATTGTTGTTAACTGTCCCATCTGAGGTGGTTGAGGCTAACACCATAGAACAGTTTAAACATGCTTGGGATATCCAAAATCTTAAACTATATTGAGAGTAAAATAGGATATAGGGTCAGTATAGTTTTAAATAAACAACTGGGCAGACTGGATGGGCCATGTGGCTATTATCTGCTGTCACTTTTTATGTTTCTGTGTCCTTGCCACTGATATTGGCTTCCAATATTCTTGCTATCATTTAAATAATATCATTAAATAGCTTTTATTTTTCAATTATAATGTTTATGTGGAATAACTGTTATATTACTAATGTAGTCAATAAATTCATATTCCTCAGCAAATATCCTTTATAAGTGGTGGTTGTATTTTTTGATGTATTGGCAAGCTTAAAATTTGCACTGTTAATGATATTTCTGGCAACAAATGCTTAATTCCTTTCTTTTTTTTTTGTTAACTGAAGTAAAGTTATTGTTATGTATTTCCTTTTGCAGATTCTAACATATCCGTATACAGTTGTATAAAGTAAGGATTTTAAGGTTTCTTACATACAGTTTAGAAGAATCACTCTTCCTCTGTACATATACAGAAGCTGTTGATAATACCGATAAGGAACACAGTGCAGTGTGATAACACCCTTCTACAAAGTCTAGAAATGAGATTAACACTTGTGCCAGATTAGGACTAAAAATACTATCAGGTTAATTGAAAGGAAAGTGTTGTGGTTGCCTTTCATTATTATGATTTATTAGGTTACCACCTAACTGGCTATCAGGAATATGCAATTTTGTTTATTAAAGGCAATGATTTAGTCATTTGCTCAGTTATGACACTTTGGCCACTACTTTGGTTGGAAAGTTAAAATGTACTGTTTTGTCTGGAAAGTGTAAATGGGTAGTGTAACGAGTATAGCAATCCAATGCCTGACATAATGGTATTATATTTACCATAGTCAGTCCCATGTCACTCGTTTCCACTATGTATTGTTGCATACATTTTTCCACAGAGTTTGAAGTAAAGGAATTACATCCATTACATTTATAAGGTTTCGGGGCTGCAAAATGGGGTGGTAAATGGTAGATAGCTGTGCCTGTATGACAGGGGTCTGTAGCCTCTCAATAACGATTTCTCTTTCATTGTTATCAGTCATCAATTACAGCCGGGTATACACTAGCATCATTTCTTTGGCTCTTGACAAAATGGTCAGATCTCCTGACCCCGCAGTGCCATTCTATTAAAATTGACACGGTGGTTGCATCGTATATGCAAACTGACCGATCCTTCCTCCAAAGTGTTTCTGGATTGTTTTGTTGGCGTCCAGATAAATTTGCTCCAGCGTACATGTTATCCAGTAGTTGAGCCCAATAATTTTGTATTGTGTTCCCAGTGACAATTTTGTGTTCAGTTTGTGAATTATTTTCTTCTAGATAGAAATGATTGCCAACATTTTCTCGCTTGTTAAATTGTAGATCACTGTTTGAATTTCTGATGCTTTTCGATTTATGACTTAAATTAGGTTTAATACAAGTTGTGAAAAGATACTGCATTGTATTTGGTAAAGAACATGAGACCTTTACAATAAGTTCAAATACAAACTTTTTTCTTTTGATAGAGAATGTGAGTTAATGTTTTTTTTTATAGAATCTAAGTGTATACAAACACCTAGGTACATAGAGCCTCATACATATGACATACAACCTGACGATCGTGTGAAAAAAGATGATTGCATTGCATGTGCGCCATGGGTCGGATCCACAACAACGTCGGTCTTGCAAGTTACAGCCGTCATCTGCCGATATTAGCTACTGCGCATGCGTAGTAACTATTTTACGTAACTATTCTTACGATTACGTAACTATTTTACGTAATCTACGTACCGAAACGATACATAGATTACGTAAAATAGTTACTACGCATGCGCTGGAGCTAATATCGGCAGATGACGGCCATAACTTGCAAGATGGACATTATTGTGGATTCGGCCCCATGTCTGATGCGTTGTAAGGGTATGATATGGTAAATGCCCTGTCCATAGAGTCCAGTCGTCTTACCTGGTGGTCAGATCGGGTACTTTTGTAAGATATTTTGCAGTATGTATACAGGACATACATCTTTTATAAACAAGTCATTGACTGAACTACTGCTGTGTTTATTACTATGGGCCTGATCCAGAGTGAGTAACGTTAGGGGATTTACACAAGAAGCTTGTGTAAGTGGTCTTAAGCATACACACTGGGAGATCCATCCAGCAGGACGTTTCACCATGTCCGCAAGCCTAATGCCCCCAAATGGGTTGGGGATTGGCATGTAGATAAGGGTGAAGGACGACGGTTGTCTTATCCGTACGGATATGCATTCGGAAGGATGCATATGCTGTGATCGTGTCCTTTGGTGCTGTGATACTGCAGGCTAGTTTGGGCTTTTATAATGTCTACCTCGGAGGTCTCTATTTGCTGTGTCCCCGAGAGTATCTCTGTAAATTTGGAGGAAACTATTGCACTTCCTGTTCATAAATATATATTTGTTCTCTCTTCCATTGCTAAAGGTTATTGTGGCTAAAAAGTGGCTTCATTCTACTCCTCCACGATCATTAGGTTTGTTTTTTCAGTTAGTCAACTATAGGGCATGAAAAATGTATCCACTCAGCTAGAAAATCACTCCACATATTCTACAAAATCTGGTCATCTTGTCTTAATTCCTCCTCCTGCATATAGAGACCCATGGGTTCATTCCCACTGTCTAATGGTACAAAACAGAGAAGCTCTGCTGTGTTAACTAGAGCTTATCTCCCGCCCTCCTTCCTGTGAGCTCCTTGCGGCAGCCACTGCTCCTCAAAAATGCCAGCCTACTGTATGCACATATTTGTTTGTGAAAATTCTACAAAACTTAAATAAAAATGACTGATTCATTTTATGTCCTGAACTGTGTACCATTTTACTATAGATCTAGTTTTAAAGGTGCATTATTTTGTTTCCATTGAAATGAAGCTCACAAACATGCAGAAGATGTGTGTTGCAGGAGATGACAATTCCCCAGACACTGTATGGTGTGTGCATTGTTTTGTTTAGTAGAGAAGCTATTTGGAGTGTTTTCTTACTTGGCAGTACGTGGTGCAAAATACACAGCAGCCAACAGCCAATAAGGCTAGGAGCATGGTGATATAGAAAAACTGCAAATCAGAGGATGTCTCATTTTGCTGTAAGCGCCTAGGTGTTTGCAAGTCTGTGATCAATCCACATGGTTTTCCAACATAAGTAAGCATGAAACTCCCTTGTAAGCAAGGATGGGCTTAGTAGTACACTAGCTATAAATTGTGTAAACATACAGTATATATTATAGGGCAATGGCTAATCCATATAAGAGCTTAGAATGTCACTGTTTGACATTAATGTATGCTGTATTTTTACTGTTAAACTGAATCATATAGAGGGAATGAAGCGAACGTGTTTATAACTAAATAATTAGATGTGTCGCCACATCTAATGGGCAGATAAGAGACATCACGGTGCCTCAGTGAGTAGCACTTGTGCCTCACAGTGCGAAGGTAGTGTAATTGACTGCAGACTAAATTGACCCTAGTCTGTGTGTGTGTGTTAGGGAACTTAGAATGTACCCCCAATGGGACAGGGACTGATGTGAATGTGAAATATTCTCTTTAAAGCACTATTATCTGATGGTGCTATATAAAAACCTGTTAATAAAGTCAATTTTCTCTTGCAGTCCAGGGTAAAACCATTTCAAACCGTGAACAGACGCTATTACCATACCCTCCAACATGACCTATTCCATTAGGTACAAAATACTCTGCTCCTCAGTTTTCAGCTGTCAGTTACTATGGTAACCACCTTTGTTGAAGAGGCAAATAGTTTTTTAAATATCAGTTAATACGTTTAAGCCAGGTGAGTGACAGTTGGAAGCCCAGGAGCGGATTAAATTGTACCTAATGGAATAGGTCATGTTGGAGGGTCTGTATTACACAGTGTTAGGAGAATGCTCACCAGGGTGTGGAGTCTAACCAGAACCTGGTGTTCACTGGAGTCCCTGATGGGTGGGGACAGGATGGGCCGCAGGACACTGGCAGGTTGCGGTCCCTGATGGACACCTCCTGAGTGCAGGTAAAAACTCAGAGACAGACAGGGAGAAAAACCCAGTGACACAGGACACCACAACGACAGACAGTGAAACAGACAAGGGCTCACACTCACTTACACAAGAAACAAACAGGCAGGGGAAGGGAAGGAACACAGCAGAGAAAATGGGCAGAACCAGGAATGGGCACTGGACTATCAATAAAGAAGCAAGGCAAAGATAAGGGAGAGGGAGAAACAGAAGCACGGGGCAGCAGATGCTATAACCGGCGCTGCAGTGAGCGCCATCTGCCCTAAAAGAGAGGCTGCTGGCCATTGATTGGTCAGCAGCCACAATGATTGGAGCCTGCATCGGGAGGAGCACATGGCTAATTTTCCTTGGGCACCTAACTTGTATTCCTGTAACACAGATGATGAACATATGTATTTAATGTATTTTCTTTAAGTTATCATTGTCAATGAATGCCAAATTCAGCTGTGGTTGGGAGCCACTGATATTTATTTTTCTACAGATTCTTACACCTCGTTAAATAATACAGTATACCTACCGGCATAATATTCCCTTTTGTCTTGACACTCTAATTGAGACCACTATGCTGTTTCTCTTATTCATTCACTCCTATGCAGTAGATTGTTGTCTTAGGAGGAAGGTGCTTTTCTAATGGACACAGGAAATAAATTAAGTATCATGCAAAGTCTTATGATTCCTATGTTTTATGGTAGCCATCAATGGTTCAAGTCTCCTCTCACTTCTACTGCCACTAGTACTCGTACGAGAGCATTGTGTAATGACAAATTCTGTAGCGCACTCTGGATATAAGTGACCTATTCATACACAGTGTCTGCTGTCTCATTGGCAAAATCATTAAAACTATAGTAGAAAAAGGAAAAAAGAAATGTCCATTTCTTGCTCCTGCCTGCTCTGTCCCCGCGCTCTCCTCCAGAAGAGTGCTGATCAGTCAGGTTAACTCAGCATGATGTTTAGAACACCAATATACTACACCCTTTATTAGGGTGTGTTATATAATTTGATTGGAAAACACTGTTTCAGGTAGAAAGTTAAGAGGATTTTGTAAAGTTACATCCAAAAAGATTTCCATGCCAATAGCATAATAACCAATGAGGAGAGGGGGGGGAAAGCCTGAGGACTAGAACCTGGGGATGGGGGGAAGCAGCATTCAGAACAGGCAGAAGCAGTGCCAGTGGTGAGTAACTTCATACTGAATGAACGGCCCTCTACCAATGCAAAGGACCACACAGATTTCACCTTTATGTACTAACATAACAGCGACATATAAGAAATTTGACATCAATGCGAAAAGAGACTGACTGCAGATGTCATATATTTCACACTGATGCCATTTTAAACTTGGCCATATTTCAGTATGTTGCTATTTAAGTTTATAGTTATAGAAGCTTGGCTAATATCCTTAAAATATAGTTATATTAATGTACTGCTTAATTATTACATTGGACCGTATTCATGCTGCTGCTTCTTAAGAACGGTCTTTATGAAGGGAATTGCCTACTACACATGCATGCCACAAGGTGTCTGCAGCGCCGTACAGAATACAACAACAAAATACAGTACAGACATGTACAGCATAGTACATAATAAAATACAATATAAAAATATCACAAAATACAATAAATTGATGCAAGCACAGACAGCAAAGCAAAATGTGAGGTGTCAAGCTTGACAAATCAGCGAGGAGGGAATAGAGTGCAGTGAAAGGTTGAAAGGGAGCCACCAGGTGGGGACGGGGTAAAAAAGTAACAGAAGAGGACAAGAGGGTAGGAAGTGAGGAGGGAGTGGTGGAGGAGGGAGCAACACTAAGATGGAGGGCCCTGCTCACGTAACTAACACACTAAGAGGGGTGAACTTCCGGAAGACATAAAGCACGTGCTTTACCAAGTTAAGAGACATGCACGGCAGCTTCTGGATTGATTTAAGAAGTGTGGGTAGGGGGAGGTATGGAAAGTATCTGGGAAGGGCGGGGTTGGGGAAAGAATGTCCGTATTCTCCTTAAGAAGGAGCATACGAACAGGAAGTTAGGGAAGCACTAGAGTACTCATTAGTTTAAAAAAAAAAAGGGGGGGGTGGAGTGGGAGTGAGCTTTAAGATAGGTGTGGATACATGCTTATACATATATACATTCTTATCCATATATCCACACCTTCTTAAAGCTTTCTTAAGCCTGAATACGGTTCATTGTGTCTATCCCATGCTACATGTAAATTATTGTACGTGCACTTTTGTAACTTCCTGTCAGCCTGTTCAATCATTTCTGCTGCATTATCACAGTAAAAAGGAATTCAGATGTTTACATTTTTTATATATTTATTTTTAAGGCCACTGTTTTCAGTATCCGTTATAGTCACCACTGTGAAGTCCCGCAGAATGGATTATGTTGAGAAAGGGATTCATTTCCATACTAAATGTAGTTAAGACTTTGACCATGAGAGTTAGCCATGGATAAGACCATACTTATTATTTATTTACATTATTTATTTAACAGGGTTTTTATATAGCCCCCAGCAGATTACGCAGCCTTAACATGTTTACTTTCCTGTTTTATAATGGGTCGGGATGGACATATTGCATTTCTTTAGTCAACACAGAGAACTTATCTAGCAATCAGAACAGATCTATGGACACAGCATTACTGGATCACTTTCATCAGTCACATTAACCTTCACACTCTGCAAGTTATACTTGATGCAAGGTTTTGGTAGAGGCTGAGGTTATAACATTAGGCTGAAATTGCTTAAAGCACCTTCTTCCTTTTTAGTTTATTTTTTGTACAAATAATTTTCTTATGAAACATCTGTAATTTATGCCTGGAAAACAATTTAAAAAACGAGTATTAATACTGTCAGTTTCTATATCGTGAAAGTATCTTCTGTAACAATAATTTTTTTTTTGTAATTAAAATTTTGTAGTTCCACAACATGCAAACAATCCCAGGGGGGTTTTGGTTGGACATCTCACAAGCAGTTGTACTTTAATTAACAAATAAATAAATGTGTTTCTCTTGGAATTACTCTGTAGTAAAGAATAATATATTTTGTTGTTGCTTGTTTGCTTATATAAAAGATGTGTCTGGTTGATCCTGCTTCTCTTCTTTCTCCTAAATAGTAGATTATTTATGTGAAGGTATAATATTACATCCTGCAAATTGTAATCTCCATGTAATAAGAATTCATCATTAGACTTGTATTCCTCATGTTGCGTTTGGCGTTCTTGCTCTTTACCTTGGGGGAACGTATGATTCTGACAGTGCATGTTACCATGGCGAGATGTTCGTGTGTTCATGGTGAAATGTACTGCTGATTGTCTAGGAGCTAGTAGAAATAGATTATGGTCCATAGCGTACAAAGTCTTCAGAGAATTGAGGAGCAGAAACTGCTGGCTTCACAAGCTCTGTTCACATTTTTATGGTAAAATACAGTTAGTGTAACTTGTTTGGGGAATAACAAAGGATTCAAACTTTCCTCTGGAACAAAATAGCCTTCAAAATGAAATTGCTGCTGTCTATAGAAGTGATGTCTGCGGTAGCACAAGTAAAACATCTACTCCCATAACCATTCCTGACTCCTTGCTATGGGGCAGTCTGCTTCCGTCCCCCGTTTGGTCTGTTGAACAATGCTGAAATGGAAGATCACTTGTTTGAATGAATAATACATATTACAAATAAGCAAATAAGGATCTATGCTACTTTTTTAATTAATCGATGCTGTGTATAAGAGCCTCAATGTTGCTAGAAAGTGTGTGTGTATATTCTCTCTCTCTCTCTCTCTGTCTCTGTCTCTCTCTCTGTCTCTCTCTCTGTCTCTCTCTCTGTCTCTCTCTCTGTCTCTCTCTCATATGCAGTGTAATTAAATAATACTAAAAATATATACATTCTTTTGCTTATAAATAGAAAATGCTTCATAAGCTATACCCTTTTCCCGGAAATAATTGTGAATAGGTCTCTTAGCTCTTTTTATATAAAATAACTTGCATCTTAGTGTTGGGGGGAGTAGTTGTGTTAAAATGTTATATAGTGACCTTGTTCTTCTCTCTGCAGATGGGAATGTCTATTTATAAGGAGCTCTTTGTAGATACTTTGCTGCCTGGGTGGACACTTGTCATTTGTTTGCATATACTAAATGGTCTTTTTGTTTGCACTATTTCTGAGGCTTGTTCTATGGACAGAAAAAGACATTTAGCTTATTCTGATGTCATTCTGAAAGCAATGCTTCTATATAGTCCTTGTAATGGAAAAGAAATTGCTAGCTGGAAAATGCTATACATTTAAGAGTGTGAGAAGCAAACGCTATGAACAGTACAAGTAAATCTTCATTCAGCATCTGTCTTTTTCTTGTAGGTGGGATGTAGAAATGGAATACCTTTTTGTTCTTAAGCTGGCCATACACTAGAGTGATTATCGTCCCGATCTTCGAATTATCGTGGATTGGCCGAATTATCGCTGTAGTGTATGGTGCCGATTGTCAAAAACGGACGATAATCAAAAAATAATGGCTGCCATCCGATAATCTGATCGGGTGGTTTGCAATAAAAATGATCGTTTATCGCTAGCGATATGGGACAGTGTGTGGGCATTGCAGATAATCGTGCTGCAGAACCCCACACACTGACAGGCTGCAGCGCTATGCCCTCTCCCCCTGTCTGGCTATACAGCGATGTATAGCCAGACACAGGGAGAGAGGGCATAGCGCTGCAGAAGCTGACAGGCTGCAAGCGCTCTGTCCTCTCTCTCTCTCTCTCTCTGTCTGGCTATACAGCGCTGTATAGCCAAACACAGAGAGAGAGGGCATAGCGCTGCAGAAGCGGACAGGCTGCAAGCGCTCTGTCCTCTCGCCCTCTGACTGGCTATACAGCGCTGTACAGCCAGATAGCCAGACACAGGGAGAGAGGACAGAGCGCTTGCAGCCTGTCACAGTTAAAGCTGGGTCTCCTGTCAAGATTGACAGGAGACCCAGCCAATCAGGAGAGACTGCAGAGATTATTGCTCTCCAGCAGAGATTATTGCTTCCAGCCTGTGGCAGTGTATGGTGCCGATATCGGGACCTTTCCCCATGGGGAAATCGTCCCGTTTATCGGCAGCCACATGCTGGGAGCGATAATCGTTTTAGTGTGTGGCCAGCTTTACTGTTATCTTTTGTATGAGTTATCTTCAGACTAGCAGTGTTCTTCAGGTTGGGGTAGGTTAAGAGTTTGCTATAATAATATTTTTCTCTCCTGCCAGCTTGAGCCCTAGTTTTCCTGTGGGAGGGATTGTAGCAATGCACCGCTGCCGGTACAGAGCCAAGGGGTGCACCCGGGGAAAGGCCATGGGGAAAACGCTGAATGCGCTTTGTTTTATTATTTATTTCTTGAGTAGTTATATATTTTTACTAAAAGAATCCATAGTTTCTGCAGTTTCAGTTATCTGTTATAGCAGTAATGGGCAACTATTCTTATATTTCATGTTGTCTTCAGGCTCTTTATTGTTATCCTTTTACATAATGATGACATATTGCAGTGAACGCCTTCAGATCATTATTTTGTTGGTTCCATGGTTACCACTGTCGTTCCTGGGTTCCTTCTTTAGTGGTTGGTCTATGGTCTGTGCACACTTGCAGTCAGAAGTATATGTAGGTGCGGGGGGGG
>WWET01000063.1:964181-979819 GCA_011038615.1 Limnodynastes dumerilii | reverse complement strand
CATACACACACACATACACACACACATACACACACACATACACACATACACACACACACACACTGATTTTAATCAACTTGTGTTACACTTTTTTTCTTTGGGTAAAGGAGATATACAGAACTATCAAGGTTTTCAATAAAAGGGAAATTGCACTGTGCATTTCACATACACAGAATGTCCTTGCAGGCTGTTACTCCTCCATCTACTGAAGAAATACAGGGGTCTGTGCCCCTGACATCATGACTGTACAGATGTTAAAGGCTATGTATGTGGCCTGCTTTGTTCTCTAGAAACTTGGGATTTTAATATAATTAATTTCTGGGTATTCCAAATAATGTTTTGGGAGGGATAGCATTTTATTTGCTAATAAAAGGGATGATGTTTGAAAGGATGGAGACCAGTCCTTAAATTTGCCACTGAACAATACATGGTACAGTGATATACTATGGGGAGCTCGTGTTTGGTGGTTTTGACGTGTGATGGTAAGAAATCTTCTTCTGTTGGTTTGATATTTAGGCGGAGCAGACAAGAGGAGAAGCTCCTCTCTCAATAGACTGAATAGCAAAAAATCCTCTCCACTTCTAGAGGGTGTGAAAAAGGAAGAAAACCCAGGTGTTCTGTCACTGTGCATTGTGTGCTTAGCAAGGCTCCTATCTAACAACTGCTATTTGCTGTGTCCATAACACCCAGTCCACAGTACACAACACTCAATGGATTAGAAATTCTTAGTGCAAACAGTATGTGTAGATACACAATGGTTGAGGTACAGCCAAGCCTTTTACCGTTTGAAACATTATTAAGCTTCATATAAAGGTAAAGGAGTTAATGGGATTTCAGTCACATAACACATTACACATTTACAGTTTATATAAAAAAATATATATATAATTTGAATATAACAGCTTATTTATTATGGTGTAAGCCTGTCCAACCACTATTTTTTCTGTATTGGGTAACATATGGCTGTGTTGGGTTACATAATATCAAAATCATCGTGAGCAGTTTCCATGTTGCTGCCTGTGCCGTTAACTGGAACTAATCATTCTTTATTGTACCAGAATGTAACTAAAATTTAGTGTGAGTGTATTGTTATGTATGGGCCCTCTCCATACTGCCCTGCCTAACCTAAAGCAATTTTTTTTCAGCCTTCTCCTTACCAAATTGTTAACTAATATTCTTTTTTTTCCCTGCATGATTAACTTACATTGCGTTATTACATGTTATTATTATGTGTTTTTATTTTGGAATAAAAATGCTGCTACAAGTATGATTTTAAAAAAAGGGCCGTTCCATTAAAACAATTAATTTGATACTAAAATTGCTTAATATGTTGCCTGCAAATGTTTTTAATATTCCTTTTTATTGTGTGTGCCTGTAACTGCTAATACAATTTACTGTTGGTGCCTGATACTTTTTCATACCGATCTCTACTTCATGTTTATTTTTTGTCTATTGCATTGTATATATTCATGACCAAGCCCATTTGATTTGTTCATTTAGCTCATCGCCCCCCGACCAGTCCTCTGGACAATAGTATAATCAGTCGCCTCCTCGCCCCCACTCAGTCTTCCCTAGCTAGGAGTAAGAGTGCTGCCACAATATCAGCTGATGGAAAAGAATCGCCAGGTAACACCAAGAGCCTGGACCCTTTCAATTGCATCTTATAACCTGAGTGATCCACGTGCAATGACTAAATCTGTGTGGAAATCTGTGTCCTGTGACACACAGCATCGTGGAGAACTGCCCCTGAGCTCATTTTTACATGCTTAGCTAGATTTGCAGCACGTTTAGTCATTAAAAATAATAAACAGATGAGAATGAAGGAATAAAAATATACCGATGCTAGGCATTTCTTAAAAAAAGAAATTAGCAACCAAATCCCAGCATAGTTCCATAATGATAAATATGTTCCCTTAATTTTATTTATAAGACAGAAGTAAGTATACATACAATTAACGGTCTAATCCAAAGGATTCATTTTTTTTTTTATATTAAAAAGTGAGCTATGCGCCCAGTACATAACATAAATACACAATCGTGTACTTAGACATTGTGTCTATTTACTATTTCACCAGATTGCAACTAATTGTATACCTTTTCCATCATAAAATGTAACAAAAGAACTCCAAACTTGCCCCACTCTTTACTATTGTAATTAATTGACGTCTATGCATTTGACTTGATTTGTGGTCCGAGGTCTCTGTCCTCCCCAGCAGTAATAATTTGCATACACTGTTTTAATTGTCCTCCCTAATTCAATAAGGCCACCAAACCATGAATAAATGTGTCCAATTTTTTGTTTAAATATATATATATTGCTTAAGTTTGTGAACTTGCTGTTAGTTGAAAACATTAACAGTGCATTGCATTGTGGATAATATACAAGGCACAACTATATGTTTGCAAATAAATGTGAAAGTGACTATTAAGCTGTAGGCAGATAATGGGAAATTAGAATGTGATCTTTGGGAAGGTGGGCTTCATTTTATAACAGTCATTCTGTCAGTTTCCCAAATGTCTGCATTTGAAATATAAACATAACTGAAAAAAAAACTAAAAGTAATGATGCTTCTGATTTATGCCCATGATTGTTTTGTTTTTTACTCCCCCTTTCTTCACCTAGACAACTTCTTGAAGGTCAGGCTTCATGGAGCTCAATTGGGGATTAATAGGATATTATTTGTTCAACATTACCATTATCCCAATCAATATAAATAGCTTTTAAAAAGCACTTTATGACTAATGTGACTGCATCCTAAAATAATCCATAGATCATAAAGAAATAAACACTGGGTTAGCATTTTGATCATGATTTTGCCTTTTATTAAAACAGTCCCCTATAATCCTCAATGGAACAGTGGCCTCTTGTAATAAAAAATGATGCACACATGGGGCTGGATCCAGACCTATTCAAGTGCTTGAACTTAGTTACACCTGGGCTAAACCATGTTCATTGCAAACAGTATTAGAGTTGAGAGGTGATGTTTCCTATTCCAAGTCTAAATAATAGTGTGATGGTAAAGCTGGTCATTATCTGTGTGCAGTAAGCAATTCAAAGATATATCCCTGCATGCAAAGAATACAATTACCTTGACTCCCCCTGCAATCAGCATGGTTTAGCCCAGGAGTAACAAAGTTCAAGCACTTAACTAGGTTTAGATCCAGCCCATGGTTTTCATTTACTCAAATACAGTATAAAGGTTTCGCGTAGGGATCGATTTAGAAATCAATATTAAAGCTCCAACATTTTTAAAGATCATTATTGACAAAATTGACTCGTTAATTAAAAATACACGTTTAAATGAATTATTTAAATAGATAAATTCCTATAGTTTTAAAAAAAAAAAAACACAAAGAAAAACATCATAGGGAACAATGGACAGTTTTTATTTGGTCTCCTATTTCTGATGGGGTCTTTCTTCCGGTTGCTATTGCTTCTCTGCACTCAGTGTATGGTGGTGGTGTCTTGTGTGAACTACTGCACTGCACACTTCATATGGTGAGCTTCCCTGCCATTTCTAACACACAGTCTCTTCTCTCCTTTCTCCTCTGCTATGCTCTGCACTTGGCTCTCTGCTTTGTCGCGTCAAATTCTTAACTTTACAGAATCTCACCTCTGTCCTCGTTCAGCTTCAGCCGCTACCATAAGTACCCCGCCTTCCGCCTCTAAAGGTCCCATTCGGAGTCGCAGCGTTGACAGATTGAAGTCCCCTCGAACTTCAGTATCTACCATTACCTCCACTGAACCTAGCCAGGTAGATGGGATTTTGTTTTTTTCTTGTGATAAGCCTTCACTGTTTTGCTGTGGTTACCTCTCTCTTTACCTCTCTGTAAAGTTTTAGTTAGCAAATTTTTAGTTCTAAATGATCAAACTTCAATACCATGTAGCATCTACACAACTGTACATTTCTAAGATCCATTGGCACTAGCTCCTGGTGTCTTGTTGAATTAGTATTTTAACAGGTCTTTATGAATACAATGTTGATTGGCTATTTCTTATCTTGCATTTGATAGATTTTAAACTGCATTCAGGAATTTAAATCATGGTATTATAAAGACATTTTTCATATTCCTTCTAGAAGCCAGATCTTGAAAAGCAATTGCCGTCGTCTGTTGGGAAACGACCTCCTTCTCCTACTGTGACTTTGCAGAGAAGGTCTCCCTCACCCTCCAATGTAGCAAAACGAGCCCCATCACCTACTGTGGAAAAGTAAGTGTTTATGTGTATACTTTTAATTGATATATATTGGCCTCCAATAAAATGTTATATTAAAGGCCTAGACCATTTATACAATCAAAGGTGTACATTTAAAAACCCAATATTCATATAAGAATTACCCTTTTTTTCCATAGGTCTTCTCTCTAGTGGAATTGAGTGACCTAGTGCATTCAGCTTGCTGTATACACACAGAGCCGGTATAGGCAAACTTTGACTCTCCATGTGTCATGAAACTGCAACTCCCAGCATGCTCCAACAGTATAGTTGTGGCTAATATCTGTCAGAGCTTGATAGGATTTGTAGCTTCAGGACACCTGTAGATTTGAAATCTTATTCTGATTCTGTGTGGACTTAAGATAAGGCATAATATCTGACATGGTGCTTGCAGTGTAGTGCAATTTGTCTTTTGTTCATCTTTATTATAAATGTTGCCCTTCGTATTGTCCTTTATGCATTGGCTCTGGTAAGCCTTCTTAATTACAAAATTACACATGCAATATAAACATGATCTAGTTATGATACATGGGATAAGGTTTCTTGCAAGAAAAGACCCTTTTAGAAATAAACAGCTGAAAGCTCATTTTCGTCTGTCACTATTTCGAAAAGGCAGCTATATGCACATTTTTTATTTTTTATTTTTTTTTAGAATGGGTAAGTATTCATCATTTTTTGGAAGCCATTGGACCTGACATGACCGGAGAGGTGAGGCTTTTTTAGGCTTAAGTTTTGGGGGACAGAGGATTGTGGTCAGCAAAGAGGAGATTTCCGACTAGAGTAATGGAAGAGGAGGGTTGGGGTCAGCCTGTGATTAGGGGAGGCTTAAGCTTAGGTTACGGGAAGGGGAGTCTTAGTGTTAGGCTGCGGGCAGCAGAGTTTTAGTGTAGTGGAAGGGGGGGTTATGTTAAGCATACAAAAATACTTACCATTCGCAAAGTAGGGTTTCTGTCCAGGGAAAATAGATTGTTTCTCCTCCTCAAGGCAGAAGCAATCGATTTCCCAATCCATTCTAAATGCACAGGTATGAAAAGGGCAACCCACACCCTTAACACATCTGCCAGACATTATTATAGCTATTTCACAATGCCCCAACAGCTTTTGCCACTGGAAATTTCATGATAATTGATTGGCTGTTGAAAATTGTAGTGGTTTTAATTGTTTTTTTTTATGTATTTTATTTTTATAATGAAAAACCTTTCTTTCTCAATATGGAATTTTGATGTTTTTATTTGTGAAAGGATTAATGCACCTATGACTTATCTGCTTTTTGTATTTCAGAAGGACCAGTAATTCATCCACCCAAAAGAATCGTCCACCATCTCCAAGTTTGATGAAGCAGAGACCACCCTCACCCACTGTGACCAACAAGCCAGTGCCCATCCAGCGTCCCTCACTCACACCAACTGTCTTAACTGCAACCAAAAAGAGTAGTGATCAAGAATCTAAACCAAAGGAGAAAGCAGTGGATGCAATTAGCTCAGAGCCCAAAACTGTGCAGACTTCAGAAAAAGAGGCAGCAAAGACCAAAGATGGTAAACTAAACATACGTATTTAAGTTAAGTGATGTACTGTTTATCTGGTTTAGCCTTGTCAATCATAAGTCGAGAATTCTGAACAATCAGATTATAATCAATGATCGCTGTAGTGTGGCTAACTTAAAGCTACTTGCATATTATTGTTAAAAAACTTTTTGAGTAAAATCACATCATTAAATGTGAAAACAATTGGATTACAACATGACTAAATATTCTTTATGTTGTGGCGTTCTATTTTAGTGGGACTGACACTAGTCATTGTGGTTAAATATTTGGTTTTATCTTGATGGGAATAGTGTGGGCATCTATGCTGATTAGCCGTTCCTTGTACGGGATGTTACTCCTTTGTAAAGAAGAATCATTCTTTCATAGACAGACTGCTGGATCATTTAACCCGCTCCCAGTTTTGCTCACGATTGGCTCCAGCTATTTTCTACATTGACCATATTAATGAATGGATTTTATAATTAACTACTACAGTTTTGTCAAGGTGTTTGTATGAATATTTGACAGAAATGAGTTTAGTTAATATTACACTTCATGAGTGGTATTACTTCTCTTGTGGTTAGATTCAAGTAGTAAGACTGCATCAGGGAGCAACACTGCTGAAGAAGCTGCTAAAATGTTGGCTGAAAAACGTCGTCTTGCACGTGAGCAAAGAGAGCGGGATGAACAAGAAAGAATTAAAAGACAAGAAGAAGAAAAGTTAGTTGTTTTTCAGAGTTTTTATTTTAATTCAGGTCATTTTGATTAAGGTTTTGAATTTCTAAAACTTTACAAACAAAGAAAATATTACAACAACATATGTAGGTGGCCATTTTCACCAGGAACTTGTAGAGGTGCATAAATGCAGAGCTTTTAGTATATCAGAATGATCAAATAAACCTCCAATACAATACCAACATTCCCAAAGTATATTAATTTCAGATTGTTTTAACATAGTTACCAAGTTATTAACATAAGGGATTCCATTTATTAACTGGCTGTCTTATAAGGCAAATATAAAGTATTGTTGTACAGAAAATATATATGCATAAAGGAGGGTTCCGTTTCCTTTTCTGAAATTACCATGTGTCCTCGGACAGGATAAAACAGGAAGAAATGGCTCGCAAAGCAGAAGAGGAGAAGCTAAGACTTAAAGAAGAGGCAAAATTATTAGAAGAAAAAAGAAAACTGGAGAGAGAGGAAGAAGAGCGAATTGCTCAAGAAGAAAAAGTCCTGAGAGACCTAGAGGAACAGGAACGTCTTGTAGAACTTCAACAGCAGGTATAATGTAACCTTAATATATGCTTACAATAACTCACAAATGCAGAACAACGCTTCTGTGCGAATTTACGCCTGGCTGACACGTAAAATCGCGTTTTGGTAAGTACTGCGCATGCGCACGACAAATATGCTATGTAACGTAAATGTGAGTGTATGGGGCATTTACGTATTTGCTGCGTAAATCCATACGTGTGGGCGTGCCAATATTACGTGAGCCAAAAGTACGTCTAAAATACGCAATGTAGGCGGTTGTTTTCATTTAAATTGTACAATATGGGCGTGCTTAGCTGCGTAAATACGTGTTATCCACCCGTACGTGTGAGGACGACAGCAGTTACGTGGGCAAAAGTTAAGGCAGGGTTTGGAAAGCAGAAATCGGTTAAAATACGTACATTCAAGGGGAGTGCCTAGAGGAGTGTATAGAAGGTACGCACGCGTAAATACGCTACGCTAGTAAACGGATTGCAAGCGGAGTTCTGGATCTACCCCATTGCATGTAACATATACATAATACAGTTAGGAAGTTGCCAAAGTATCAGCAGTATGTTTCATTATATCAGTGTCTGAATGCCGTTGTGTTATTGGTGACGGTGATTATGTGCATAGCCGGGATATGCGGGACAGAAATTTAGAGACGCGGATTTCTGCCAAGGAGCCTGTTATTTGGAAGTATTACGCTTATGTTCTTGAGTTATGCACTGTTTATAGGCCAGGGTCTAGACTCCTTAGATGCGGCATTATTGGGTGTTCCCTGTGAAGAGTTGATGGCTTATATGCTCTCTGCAGAAATCGCACAAACTGACTGATTTTCGAAGGTATACGTATCCTTCTGAGCTATGTGGTTGAGAGCAGAAACCACCAGTAGTGTTTAGTGATATCAACAACAGTTTTCTCATTTATTTTTAAGAGAGAAGAAGCAGAGGCCAAAGCTCTTGAAGAAGCTGAAAAGCAAAGACAAGAGCGGGAAAAAATAATGCAGCAAAATATGCAGGAAAGGCTTGAAAGGAAAAAGGTAATTACCTCGCAATCTGCTACTGAACACCATCCGCCAGTGAATACTCTCCCTGAGCCAGTGCACATTTCTAGAATATTTGAGGGAATGACTTTTGGCATAAGGAGCTTCAGCACTCCAGGCGTCATGAGACTACAAGCCCCTTCATGCATTACAAGTTGCAGTTATACATGTGTTGTTGGGGCATGCTGGGAGTTGTAGTTTCACAATACCTGGAGTAACTTAGGTTGCCTGAGCCTGATTTATGTTATAAAGGTTAAAAATAGAAATTCAGAGTGTGGATTATGTATTGATTATTCACTTGCTGTGTGCTATTTCTTTGAACATCTCTAATCTTAATACAAACAGCAAAAATAAAACGTCTATACCTGCAAAACACACAACTGAGTGATAAATGTAACCCTAGATACATGCACCGCACAGAGGTTACCTGCAACTCCACAATCTAACTATTCACCCACATGACCTGTTACCCATATTGTTGGGCTGCAAATGTTATATACATGTATTGCATGATACTGGTCTGATTTATGTTTATTGTGGCTCTGTAACATCATTTCATCATCTTGTGTTTTCGGGTTTAGTGTTGTTTGAATGCGTTTTACTAATTTGTCTTGTTTTGTAGAGAATTGAAGAAATAATGAAGAGAACAAGGAAAACAGACCAGATGGATGTCAAAGTAGGTAACATTTCATCCTGCTTAACGCTAAGCCCCCCTATGTTACCAGCTCAGCCATAGATAGCCTCTAGGTGCCCCTGTATTCCCTCATTAATCTTCTATGGACTTCATAACTTCATCACATGGACTTTTCTAAAACCGCTTAGATTAAACTAACATTTCTCGATATTTGTCACAATTCTGTCATCTCTCTTGTTTCATGTAATTGTATGTCATTTTGTTTGCACCATGATTCTCTCTCTGATTGGTACTGCAAAATAGATTCCTCCTTTTCTTATTAAATGGTAATTGTTAAAGTTCCTGGGACGGAGGGGCCTTTTGCTGTTTTGTTTTATGGACAGTCACATTGACTTAATACATATATGATCAAATATACAATGATGTGCCCCAAACAACCTGTAGCTTCTATTGCTAATGTAACTTTGCAGCTGTTACACAATGCATGCATGTATCCTTTACAGCGTTTGTCTAATGAGTTCTAAAAATGAATCCCCCAAACATATTGAAATAAAAGTGGATGGGCCCCTACCCAGTTAACTAAGGTCAAGTATAATCCACTGCATCACAAAACTGTTTTAAGAATCAGCCTCCATAGGACCTCATTCAGCATTCTGGGATGTTTCTGAAGGATATGAAGAAGAATATATTATAAAAGTAAATTGTACTTAATAATAACATTTCTTCTTGATTGGAAGGATGACGGCAGATCTGAAGATGATGAAGAAATGTGCAACTTAGAAAGAGCCTTACAAGGTAGGCCATAAATGTGTACTAGGCATATTGTGTATTTATCTCTGGTGCGCACTGTGCGGAGTGTGAGAGGGAATACTGTGGAAGCTTACAGCGGGTAAAGCTTTCATTGGGAATGCGCGCACACAATATTGCCATGATGATGATAATGATTATTATTACGAGTCAAGTTTAAATTATTAGTAAAGACCTCTGAAATATTATTGTGTTATTGTTACTCTTCCAAAATTACTACATTAGTTTAATTCAATGTATTACTTTGATTGTTGCACAAGACCTATACCTTAACCCGATGATATAGCACACCAGTGTACATAGTGTGTGACATTGCTACAGGCCCTATGCTTTTATGCAGAGGTAAAAGAATCTGCTGTTTTTATTGATCAGGCTCCTGAAGCAAGCTGAGATATACAGATTTACATTGACGTTTAGGCCAAACCGATAGAATCAAAGAAAGTGCTGGCATTACATAACATACATACGTTCTGCCTTTTAGAAACTGTAAATGGAGTTGATGTTCCTGAAGATACATATAGTTCCCAGGAGATGGGAGAAACATCAGCTCTGACTCCCCCAGAATTTTTGTCTCAGGATGCTACATTGATGGGGGGAAATGAATTATCTATTAATGGGGACAAGACAGACATTGACCAGAAACTGAATGGACACTGTTCAGAAACTGCACCTGCCCAAGAATCAAGGTCAGTGGAAACCGTGCACTGTATAAACTAAATGATCTGTTCATGAGGACTATTTGTTTTGACAATGCTTTGCTATTATTTTCCCCTGCATTATTATTAATGTGATATGAGGTTCTATATTAATTGTTGTTGGCAGGGTCCAATATCTGTTTAAAAATCCTTCCAGTAGGTAACCCATGACTTCCACCAATGGCAGAGTAACAGAGATACAGAGTAGCAGGCTATTGTGGGAAGGAGATTTGTGGGTGTATGCTGCCGCTGTGGACGGCCCTTTCTCGAAAAGGGCCGTTTTCTCCAGCCTGTTGTGAACTGACTTTGAAATCGATTGTTTCTCCTCTGCGAGGCAGAAGCAATCGATCCACGGAAGAAAGAAGGTGGAGCGGCGAATGGTGAATATGAATGTAACCTCAACCTTTACCCTAACCCTAAGTCTCCCTTCACTGCAGCCTGACCCTAAGACTCCCCTACCCATAGCCTAACCCTGAGACTCTCTTCCCCGCAGCCTAACCCAAAGACTACCCTCCCCACAGCCTAACCCTAAGACTTCCCTACCCTTAGACTAACCCTAATACCATAGACTGATTGAATGGGTAATTATACCAATAAATAAACTGGGCATACTTACCCATTCATTAAAGTTTCTAATTAGTATTTTTTTAAAACAGAGGTAGCCGAAAATAAGCTTTCAGCTGCCTGTATTGCGAAAACAGAACTTTGCTTCTGCGGACTGCACCTCTAGATTTGTTATACTTAAAGATGATGGGAGGGTTTACTTAATGCCAAAGTGACTTAACAGATTTTGGCACATACCAGATCCAGCCAAATTTTACAAACTGCATTGTGAAGGATATATTTAATATAATGAAACTTTTATAAATCACTTCAAATGGCATTGTGCTCAATATTCTTTAGTCAGTGGGTAATTATTTCCGCTATAAGGCCTCTTAACAAATATTCAGTGAAATAGCTGATAAAGAGATCCTAGTGAAATGCTGCCCATAGCCCCTATCGAGCTTCCATTGAACCAGATCTGCTTCTGCTTATAGAGCACACACTCTGGGCTGGTAAACGTGATTTCACACCCACTTGAAGTGTACGTGTATTGCTACAGTTGATTACACAAACTTTTGCAAGAACAGTAATTACCACTTGTGCTTTTCTCCTCACTTCTAATACACCCAATTCATATAATTACAGTGACATGATAAATGACACAGCTATACTGAGCCAAGATCAAACACATCTTAATGAAGATGACAGAACAGGAGATATTGTACCAAATCTAAATGGGAAATCTGGTACATGGACTTTTGAGGAAATAATTCATCTGGGAATCCATTCCAAGACCACCAGTTTGTCCGATTCCATCACTACGGACAGCTGTAATCCGGACCTCATAGAATCTGCTACAGTTCCTCCTAAGTTAGCTTTTGAAGAAGGACAGGTGACTTCTTTATCCACAACCATCCAGTCTGCTGCAGGTACCTTATATATATAATCTACTAGACTGCTGTATGTACCGTGACAATGGTATATCTGACATCACACTTCTATCCATAAAGCTAACATATGTAGAATGTGACAGACAAGGGGTAGACAAACATACTTGTGTGTTTATGCAGATCCACATAGAAGTTCTGTGGCGCTCCAAGTCTCTGGGCAGTGTAGGTTCTGGCTGCTGCCTTTAAGAAAGTGTCCCAATAACACTTATTGTTAAATAGTACAGCATAAAAGGAGGAGGTTGTAGAGCTCAGACCGTCAAATGTATATGGAGTTGAGTGTAATTGCCCAATATATCTGGGGTAGGGTGTCGATGTGGCTCCAATCAGCTTGATAGGCAAAGGATAGTGGAGAGGAGAAAGAGCAATGCTGATAGTGCAGAGTGTCCTCTTGCGGTTATTCCTCTTGGTTGTGCTTTTCGTCGTTTGATGGTCTGATCGCTACAAACGTCTCCTTTTTTTTCTGTACTATTTATGCAAATGCAGCTCGTGCACTGCCAGGGGTATCTCATGTGTATAAACTACTGGGCAGGTTCAGTTACTCTCTCAAGGAACAAAAGAGATGTCCGGCACGCCAAACAAACATTATAAAACACTGTGTCAGCACATGTATAAAAAGGAGGTTTAGCTCACAATATAGCTATGTTGGGTTAAGCTCAACTGCCCAAGGTCAAAGGCACTTCCTGTGAGTCCCTATCCATCTGCTGTATGTGCACTCAGGAGGTCTGTATTATGACACTCCTGTCATTTGAAAAGTGTATAACACAGGGATGTGTTATATAATGTGTGTTTGGAGCACCGGACCTGTCTTTTGTTCCTGTTGTTACATTGTGGTCACTTTTGGTCCTTGGCTGCACCTCTTTATTTATATATACACTTGCACACATTTCATATATTTGATTAGAAGCGCCGCCTTGTGTTTTTTGTTAATGTTACTCGTTTTACTTTGGGAGGCTCCGCAATAAATAAATATACTAAAGTCAAAGGCAAAGCTGTAGAATGTAATCCATTAAAATATCATGTTTAATTTTCCCCCGTTTATTAAAAGTTGCCTTGTTAAATGTTCTTGTGTAATATCATTATTATTATGTGCCTGTAATGTAATGTTAAATTATTGTCTGTATGCTTATTACTAATGTGTATGTAAGTTACATAAAAATTGTGGCCATTATGGGTTTAAATATAATGTTGTCCAATATATAATATCCCCAATATTTATTTAAATTTACTTTAATGTCCTTTAAAAAAGTTTTAAAAAACATCATACCTTTTTCGTCTTTTTTTAATGGATGGCCGTTGGATGGTTGAGATGCTCCTTTCCCGTCTTCTTCTTGCGGGATGCATCTTCTTGCTTCATCCCGCGAGACTGACTTGACTTGGAAAATGACTTTGACACATTTGGTCCCCTACTTATAACCTTTGATGGAACGTTCCATCAGCTTTACACTTGATCCTTGGATCCCCTCATTCCACACTTTAAGATATGAGAGAATATCCTAACTTTTAAAAGACCAGCAACAGAACACAAAACTCTCAATGATGTCACTGTAATGAAAGTTTTGGTTCAGCCCACAAAATGGCTGCGCTATGTATAAGTGATATGTTTAAACCTAAGCTCGTTGATAATAATGCAGTGTCTTATGCTGATGTGTTTTGGTTTGTGTATTTAAGTAATTAACTTTTTCTTCTGGATCTCTCCTTTGTCCAGAGATGTGACCTTTCTCTGCAGCCGTCATACTCTGATTGCACTTCGCTCTCCAGTATTTACTAAAGCCCTGAAGCCTTGTTGTTAAAAGCTGCTACTTCGTCATTTTATTTACATGCAAAATCACCTGGCAACAGAAGGAACTGCGGTCATGCTTGGATGTTGGTGATATCACTTTGTGTTGTGTTAGGCAGTAATGCAGGGTATTCAAGAAGTTTAGTTCTCATTTTGTTACAGAACTCTTTATTTCTCATCTGATTAGTAAGATGCTGTACTCTTGTATGCTGTGAGTTGATCACAAGTCAACCATTGTCAGTAGATATTCTGTTCAAGCGTTTACTTGGCGGTGCTACTTAAATTATTGGGCCTTGCAATAAAATGAATTTGTGCATAAAGGAGTATCAGTGACTGAAGAGATTGACATTGGAAGAGTACACCATGGCTAATACTATGAGAACATATGTATAAAGCTGGGCCGCACATGTACACACAGTGAAGAACACCATCTTTTGTGTAAAACAAATCACTATACACAGGGTGACTTCTTTATTGTGTGTAAAGAACGGTTCTACATTAAATACTTCTCTCAACTTTGTTCTAGTTCCTATTTTTTTATATATATAAACATTTCATTTTTTTCCCCATTTCTGTGTATTTAAGTTGCATATGTAAGTATTATTTTATTGTGTACATAAAGAGCAGTATTAGACAACTACTTGATATTTGATGTTTCTGTTGGTTTTAAACTGGTTTTACAGTGGTTTAGTCTTAAGTCCATGAACTAAAGATAACATATCACATTAGAAATATTATTGACATCTTAGAATTCTGGGAAGTACCTCTCACTGGTCAGACTCCCTACCTCTAGCTTCACAAGTCTTCTATCCGTTCTTTTACAAAGGCCACACATAGTGTTTGATTTAAAGTGACGTTACTAGTGCAGAAAAGATGCTAGCTAGTACAATATGGATTTCTTGTTTTTCATTTGCAATCTTGAGTAATGTTGCGATATTATATTGCACAGGCAGGCGGTCTGTATTTTCGGCCCTCAAGTGCCTTTATCTAGATTTACTTGTTACTTGCTTAGACCAAGGTGCATCACCATACAAAGGCTGATGTTGCCTGTATTTATAAATACACTTATAATATGGACCTGGTGGGCTTTGCACCACTAGATAGGCAGGGATTATATAGATTTCCCATGGAGTGTTTACTGTGCTGTTATTTATTTTTAGCTTTTTCAATAGAATGCAGCAGATCTCAGGGTGGGTATATGCTTTGACAAATTAAAGGAGGTGGAGTGAGCCACTTTACAGGCCTATTAAATATTCCAACTTACTAGTTAGCTATCTTCTAGTTCCTGCTGTCTTCTAGTTGGCAGGCTTGTCAGATTATTGTGTCCTGTACGCCATCCCTCTTGCTTTTAGTGTGTGGGCAACACAATGCATTTTAAAAGCACTTAAATACTAATTTCATAGATAACGCAGGTGGTTTTCCTCATGATAACAGCAAAGCAAGAAACATGATATTAATGAACATAAACGGTTTGTGTACTAATGGGAGAATGAGAGAATATTGATGTCCCCTTTACAGACTAGAACCCATGTATTCTTCCCATCATCACATTCAGCTTGGTAGAATTGGTCTGACAGAGCAGTGCCTTAGATAAACAGACACATATCTATGTATTTTTGTATAAACACGGTTTAATTCTAGCAGAGACAATCTAACCAGTAAATTGCTTATATTTTGTGTGCAACTGTTAAACTGTTACATGTTAATTTCTTAGTTTACATCTACTTATGTAAATATATATGTGCACTGTTAAATAAACTTTACAAATTGAAAGGTGTGATTTCTTACGTCATTGTCAAAATGTGTTAAAATATTGTCATTTTTTTGGGGAAGGGGCTGTATTTCTATTTGAACTCATATGATCAAGAGGTATGTTTTGTTTTTATATTTAGCACAGCAATATACCAGGCACATACATAGATATCCAGTATCTGAATCACCTTGCAACATTGGGCCTGATCCAGACATACGCCGATGCGCTGTGCTTACTAAAGCACAGCGTATCGGCGTTTACTTCCCCTGACACTCCCCCTGTGCGGGCGTATGGCCCCTTCCTTACGCCGGCTGAAGGCTACCCCCTAACTTCAGCCGGCGTAAGGAAGTGGCCATACACTCGCACAGGAGCGTATGGCTACTTAGCCCGCCCTCCTACCCTCATTTAACTACCTCCCCCCGCCCACCTACACTAACCTGAACGTAG